>JAMWET010002421.1:0-53511 GCA_024036415.1 Prochilodus magdalenae
AGGGACCTCCATCTAACCTGACTCCAATCAATTCTAACTCTGACCAATTAAATCTAACTCATACCCAACGTAGGTCCTGCCATCTCGACCTGACCTCCAACCATATCTAACTCTCACCCCATCACCTCTACATCAGACCCAACGTAGGTCCACCACCTAATACTGAACTCCAACCAATATCTAACTCTGACCAATAACCTAACATCAAACCCAATGTACGTCCTCCATCTAACACTGAACTCCAACCAATATCTAACTCTAACCAATAACGTAACATCGGACCCAACGTAGGCCCTCCATCTAACACTGAACTCCAACCAATATCTAACTCTGACCAATAACCTAACATCAGACCCAACGTAGGCCCTCCACCTAACACTGAACTCCAACCAATATCTAACTCTGACCAATAACCTAACATCAGACCCAACGTAGGTCCTCCACCTAACACTGACTCCAACCAATGATCTAAACTCTGACCAATAACCTAACATCAGACCAACGTAGGTCCTCCACCTAACACTGGAACTCCAACCAATATCTAACTCTGACCATGACAAATAACATCGCGGACATCAGAACCCAACTGTAGCCCTCCATCTAACACTGAACCCAACCAATATCTAACTCTTGCCAATCTACCCCACTAACATCACTGAACCCAACGTAGGTCCACCATGACCAATAACCTAACATCGGACCAACGTAGGTCCTCCATCTAACACTGAACTCCAACCAATATCTAACTCTGACCAATAACCTAACATCAGACCCAACGTAGGGTCTCCATCTAACACTGAACTCCAACCAATATCTAACTCTAATCAATAACCTAACATCAGACCCAACGTAGGGTCTCCATCTAACACTGAACTCCAACCAATATCTAACTCTGACCAATAACCTAACATCAGACCCAACGTAGGTCCTCCATCTAACACTGAACTCCAACCAATATCTAACTCTGACCAATAACCTAACATCAGACCCAACGTAGGCCCTCCATCTAACACTGAACTCCAACCAATATCTAACTCTGACCAATAACCTAACATCAGACCCAACGTAGGCCCTCCATCTAACACTGAACTCCAACCAATATCTAACTCTGACCAATAACCTAACATCAGACCCAACGTAGGTCCTCCATCTAACACTGAACTCCAACCAATATCTAACTCTAACCAATAACCTAACATCAGACCCAACGTAGGTCCACCACCTAACACTGAACTCCAACCAATATCTAACTCTGACCAATAACCTAACATCAGACCCAACAGGTTCAGATCTGACGTCCTACTCGTTTAGAAAGTCAGGAGAGTCACAGGAACATGTTTCTGAACTAAAAGAGGCGGGGCTTATGATGATCGATCAGAACTGGAGCCTGATTTAGTTACAGAGTGTAGCGTCGGGCAGCAGCTCGTATTTATAACCTGTCTTTTTAATTTCACTTCTAACAGCTTCTTCAGTAGGAGGACCCTTCGCCTTTCATCTCTCATAAATAACGAGCTGCTAAATAAAACCAGATTAGTCCATATTTAAATTATTATTAGATGAAAGGAAGAACGGTAGACCTGAAACAGTTTAATTATTATATTACCCGCACTGGAATCGTTATCTCTCGTTTATCAGCAGGCGTATTAAGTGACTGTACTTATCTTTAAATAAAGATAATCTCAGCTGTAGACGAATAAATAAACATATCTGTAATTTAGGATCTAAAACAAACGTCTCCGCTCCGTTTTTCCTTTAAACAGCCGTTATGTGTAAACCGAAAGTCAGCTCCCTCGTTTGGAGCAGTGTTGGACGTCTGACTAAATGGCGAGCAGGATTCGGTTTAGTTTGTTCGGATTCTCTTCTTCAGAAGCTCCTCCTCTTTCTCTGAGACATCGCTCCCCCGTGTTTCTCAGCTTCACAGCTTCAGCTTCCTTCAGTGCTGAACCGCCAGCGCACGCCGTCACGTGGCTTTAATGTTTAGGAAGCGTCACAGCCCAGCTAGAACTTACATATATATTTATTATTCCCCTTTAATAATTATTAACACGTCTTTTTACATTCTTACAGTTCTTCTGCATTTCTGTAAGTTTAGTCTGTTTTAGAAAAAAAAAAGAAGAAGAAAAAAAAGGTCACTGTTCTCAGTGGACTTAAAGGTTCTCCGACTGATGATCCACTTTCAGAGGGCAGCCCTGGCAGGCTCACGATTTAACTCTAACTGGAAGCGTCAGGGCAACAGAGGCTCACCTGCCAAAATGTGGTTGACCCCATATGATGTGCCAGTGTTATGCCAACGTGAGCAGTGTCATCGAGTCACTGTAGACTTACTATCTGAGGTAATTGGTTGAGAGAAGGCTATTGCTGCCAGGACAGGAGCTTTCAGCTGCTCATGACTCTATATCGTCGGGTTATCTCCAAAACGGCAACTTTACAGGAGAGGCCAAAAACCTCATTTAAATTGAATGGAAGTCTATGGAACCAGACGTCTTTCCAAGCAGCTTTGGGCCGTTTCTGTTGGTCCATTCTTCATGAAAGTCACTGCCAGTGTAAACAGCAGCTCAGGTGATCCAATGAGGCATAAAAGTAAAAATCATGGTTTTACATGATGCTTGTTTTTCTTTGGACAGGGACGATATCACAGTCAGGTCTACTATACGGTCAACATTCACAGTTCACACCACGTTCTCATAACGTTTAACACAGACTGAGGTTATAATAAAATATCATAAGTCTAATAACTTCAAAGGACTAACTACAATACCCTTCTACCGTGTAGTGTCATTATCATGGCATGTCATCCAAACCCTGTGAACGGTAGTGTACATGTTCCCTGTGTTGGAGAGGGTCTTCTCGGTGAGTGTGGGTTCTATGATCCTCTGCTTTATCAGAGACCCTCTCCTGTAGCTCCTCCTCGCCGGTTACAGACCGTATATGGTCATCCTCCTGTCTGCTTTGCGTCACCAGAGATACGGATACCGGAATACCGGAAAACAGCCAGTCTGTGGAAACCTCTACCACACAGTGGAGCTACAAGAGAGGTGTTTCTAATAAAGTGGTCAGTGAGCTCTACTACTTCACCTCGTGCTCCCATGATCCTCTGTATTGACTAAGCTACTTCTATTGGCTCAGTTATGCTACGCCACTATCCTATTGGCTCATCCACATCGCGTGCAAAAGTCAGAGACCACCCTTCACTTCCAGTCTAAGCAGCCACTAGGTCCAGTCTTTTTTCAGGAGCTCCTTACAACCACCCGGGAGACCTGGTGGAGCCACCAACACTTCCCCATCAGATAAACTAACAGCACTTAGCGCTCCCAGCTCTGTGAGAGAGGGGAACATCGAGCCCACTCTTGCTTCAGATCTGAGGACATCCATGGACTGACCACCCCAGAGTCCAGAACTCAACACCACTGAATGTGTTTGGGTGGTGAGAAGACGCAGGACGTGCTGAACCAGCTCCTCAGACTGAACTGTGGAGGTGCGTCTCAGGTGACTGGAAAGGAAACACGGGTGGTCTCTGACTTCTTCACAGTATCTTAAATACATTTCAGTGCTGCTGTCCTATTGGCTCAGCGGTCGCAGCCTCAATCTTATTGGTGGAATTTGGTGTGGCTCCCCTGCAGGTCCTCTTTCACCTCTAACCAGTGAGGCGTGCTGGTGCAGGGCGGAGCAGCTCCAGTCCGTTTACAGCAGTACACAGGTTCTCCTTTTCCTCTTTAGCTGCAGGTCCAGGTCCAGTAGCAGAGCCAGGAAGTTCCTGTTTGGGTAGATAGCCCGTTTCCGGATGAGGCGCTGGATGGCTGAGCAGAGCGGCATTTGGTGATACAGCATCAGATACGCCAGGACCAGTGAGGATGAACGACTCATACCCATAATGCAATGTACCAGAACCTTCCCTAGAGGGAGCAGTACATACAGAGCAGTCTGATTATAACACCACACAACATATACATACCTATCAGGAACCTATGAGGTTAGGGTGGGGAGTAAGGAGTAGGGGATGTGGGTAAGTGGGTAGGGATTAGGGGGTGTGGGTTAGTGGGTAGGAGTAAGGATTAGGGGGTGTGGGTTAGTGGGTAGGGAGTAAGGATTAGGGGGTGTGGGTTAGTGGGTAGGGAGTAAGGAGTAGGGGGTGTGGGTTAGTGGGTAGGGAGTGAGGAGTAGGGGGTGTGGGTTAGTGGGTAGGGAGTGAGGAGTAGGGGATGTGGGTTAGTGGGTAGGGAGTGAGGAGTAGGGGGTGTGGGTTAGTGGGTAGGGAGTAAGGATTAGGGGGTGTGGGTTAGTGGGTAGGGAGTAAGGATTAGGGGGTGTGGGTTAGTGGGTAGGGAGTGAGTGAGGAGTAGGGGATGTGTGTTTGTGGGTTAGGGAGTGAGAGGAGTAGGGGGGGGGTGTGGGTTTTAGTGGGTAGGAGTGTAGGAGTAGGGGCGTGTGGGTTTAGTGGGGTAGGGAGTAAGGATTAGGGGGTGTGGGTTAGGGGGTAGGGAGTCAGGAGTAGGGGGTGTGGGTTAGTGGGTAGGAGTAAGGATTAGGAAGGTGTGGGTTAGTGGGTAGGGAGTGAGGAGTAGGGGATGTGGGTTAGTGGGTAGGGAGTAAGGATTAGGGGGTGTGGGTTAGTGGGTAGGGAGTGAGGAGTAGGGGATGTGGGTTAGTGGGTAGGGAGTAAGGATTAGGGGATGTGGGTTAGTGGGTAGGGAGTGAGGAGTAGGGGATGTGGGTTAGTGGGTAGGGAGTAAGGATTAGGGGGTGTGGGTTAGTGGGTAGGGAGTGAGGATTAGGGGGTGTGGGTTAGTGGGTAGGGAGTAAGGATTAGGGGGTGTGGGTTAGTGGATAGGGAGTAGGGATTGGGGATGTGGGTTTAGTGGGATAGGGCGTACGTAGTGAGGGTTTTAGGGGGTGTAGGGGTTCGGGGGTGTGGGTAGGGAGTGAGGAATTAGGGGGTGTGGGTTCGTGGTAGGGATAGTAAAGGATTAGGGGAGTGTGTGGGTGCGTGGGTAGGGAGTGAGGAGTAGGGGATGTGGGTAAGTGGGTAGGGAGTGAGGAGTAGGGGATGTGGGTTAGTGGGTAGGGAGTGAGGAGTAGGGGATGTGGGTAGGGATTAGGGGATGTGGGTTAGCGGGTAGGGAGTAAGGATTAGGGGGTGTGGGTTAGTGGGTAGGGAGTAAGGATTAGGGGGTGTGGGTTAGTGGGTAGGGAGTAAGGATTAGGGGGTGTGGGTTAGTGGGTAGGGAGTGAGGAGTAGGGGATGTGGGTTAGTGGGTAGGGAGTGAGGAGTAGGGGGTGTGGGTTAGTGGGTAGGGAGTAAGGAGTAGGGGGTGTGGGTTAGTGGGTAGGGAGTAAGGAGTAAGGGGGTTTGGGTTAGTTAGGTGGGTAGTGACGGACGTCCGGGGGTGTGAAGGTTCGTGTCCTAGGGCAGCAGGCGTAGGGGGTGTGGGTTAGTGGGTAGGGAGTAAGGAGTAGGGGGTGTGGGTTAGTGGGTAGGGAGTAAGGAGTAGGGGATGTGGGTTAGTGGGTAGGGAGTGAGGATTAGGGGGTGTGGGTAAGTGGGTAGGGAGTGAGGATTAGGGGGTGTGGTAAGTGGATAGTGGTTAGTTGGGCTATACGGAGTGATGGTAAATCGTATTGGGTAGGGAGGTCTCGGGGATTAGGGGGAACTGGTTAGGTGGGTAGGGAGTAAGGCGATAGGGGTGTGGGTTAGTCTAAAAGGGATTAAGTCCCCAAGTCGGGTGTGGGTGTATGTTGGTCCGGGAGCTAAAGTAAAGAGAATCGGGGGTGTGGCGTTAGTGCCTTCAGGGATGTAAGGGATTAGGTCCGGGTGTGGGTTCGCGTGAGGTAGGGCAGTAGCTGGGATTAGGGGGTGTGGGTAAGTGGGGGCGGAGTGAGCTTAGGGGGTTGGTTAGTGGGTATGCGGTACAGTAGGAGTTAGCCACGTACCAACTTGTGGGTTAGTGGGTAGGGAGTAGGGATTAAGGGATTAGGTGGTGTGGGTTAGTGGGTAGGGAGTAAGGATTAGGTGGTGTGGGTTAGTGGGTAGGGTCCCAGCTGTTCCGGAGGGTGATGGGTTAGTGGGTCGGGAGGGGGATAGTGGGTTAGCGGGTAGGGAGTTCGGGCTACTTTGTTAGTGTAGGTGGCGGGAGTGAGGATTAGGGGGTGTGGGTTAGTGGGTAGGAGTATGGATTAGGGGATGTGGGTTAGTGAGTAGAGAGTAAGGATTAGGTGGTGTGGGTTAGTGGGTAGGGAGTAGGGTAACAGGGATAGCCGGCGGTGGTGTGGGTTATGTGGGTACGAGGAGTAGGGATTAGAGTGGGGCCACAAGGTGGTTACACGGGGAGAGTGGCGTTAGGAAGTAGGGATAAAGGGATTTAGGAGGTGTGGGCGTTACGGTGGGTAGAGGGGAGTTAGTGATTCAAGGGCTTACTCCTGAGTAGGGTTAGTGAGTCGGGACGTAGGGATAAAGGGGATTAGGTGAGTGTGGGGTGGGTAGGGGAGTAGGGATGGGAGGATGTGGCACGCAGTCAGTAGGGAGTAATGATTAGGGGATTAGTGGATTATTTAGTGGGTAGGGAGTAAGGATTGATTTTAGGGATTAAGGGATTTAGGGATTACGGGATTAATCATCCCTGAGACCCTCTTTTCCAGGGTTAGCTCTGTATGTGTCCCGCTGAGAGTCTCTCACCATCGGGCGCTTTCAGGCCTTTGTGGATGAAGTCCGCTGCTTGCTTGAAGTAAACGTCCAGGTCGAAGTGGGTCGAGTCCTCTGCTGGAATTCCAAAGTAAACAAAGCCGGTGCCGTAGAACTTCTGGTCCCCGATGCTGCCGCGTTTGGAGTGTGCAGCGTTCAGGACGTGGGTGATCCCTAACCGCTGCAGAGCCGACCTGTTCTGGGCGATTCTCCTGCAGGCAGAGTGAAAGGATGTGAGAGAGAGGGAGGAGGTGTGTCAGAGTCTGACTCGAGCAGGCGAGGGCGTCTGAGCTAACGGCTAACGTATTATAACACGTTCAGGTCCGGTCGGAATTGTCGTGTTCATAATCCAGGGTAATCCGCACCCAACAGTGCATAAAAGTGTGGGGGATGAAATGTGTGCACAGGTCGCAGGTGTGTCAGAACAGAAAGAAATGAGAACCATCAAAACTAAACGTCACCACAGTGGTGGTGAAGGTAACCAGACGTCCCCTCTAAAAGCTCCCTCACAGGAAGTTCGCTACACAGGAAACCATGATCTGGTATTTCTGAAGAATACGCTGTCACTAGATGTCTGCAGACGCCACTGCTTATGATAGTGTGGAGAAGATCCTCAGATATTAAAACTCCGTTCAAATGGTGGAGGGATACATGCTGCAGGGCGCTGTGCGGTCAAATAGTCCCCCAAAGGAACTTAGTATTTCCAGGTTTTCATCATCAACATTCCATACACACTCAGAAGACACGTGTAGGTTTACTGGTGGTTCTAGATAGTCAATAAAGTGTCTATATATGTGTGTTCTAGATATGGAGAACCCTTGGTCCCCATCACCACTAGGGGTGCTCTAGCTAGACACGCTAACCTATGGACAATCGTCTTTAGCACATAGTTATAAGAGCCGTCCAGCAGTTGGTCATGCAGACGGGGTGCTAGCATGTTTAGCATGTGTGTGTATAGCATGCATGTGCTAGCATGTGGCATTGAAGCTCACACCTGCGACTCCACCACCCTGTAACACCTCCACCAGCACCAGTAACGGCCGGGACTAGATTGGAATGTTCTGGACGAGGTTCTGGATGTAGCCACATCAGTGTTCAGACACTCTCACATCAAAGAACTGGTCAGGTGGTCCAGATGTGGTGGAGGCCTTCCCTGGCACAGTTCCGAGGAGAATTCCCTGTAGGCTGGGATTGTATCCACTGCTGGTAGACCCGTATGACCGTACGCTTCCACACACCTGCAGATTCAGCTACTTCCTTCACACTATGGTCTTTGGCCACGCCCACATGCAGTCCCTCCTTTTAGCCAATCATTAACATCTGCTCTGGAGCCATTTTCCACACATGGAACGAGACATTCCCTGCACCGTAGCACCTCTTCCCAATCTATGGATTCCGTCTCTCACCTACGAGTCTGAAGTTAGTTGTTATTGTTGGTTAGGGGTCAAGGGGTTAATGTGTGCGTCCCTAAACTGAACACCTGAAGATCTCAAATGTTCAGGCTGACAAACGTAAACATCGGATCAAAATCAATGACTGATAATTAGTATTTATTCTAATATTGTTTATATATTTTTATATTTTATATTTGTATATTATACATTCGGAACATATGAATGCACCCAGATATACAGACGGGGATGCAGTACTGTACACGAGCTACGCCGAGCTGTTAACACCGCGAGACGGAGGAAGCGGTCAGTACGTACACATTTCCGATGTACAGGTTCGGCCAGACCTCGTCGATCTGGGTTAGCTCCAGAGTGCAGGAGTCCAGAACCTTCTCCAGGTCCCTCACACACAGGTACTCCTTCCTCTGGTTCCTCAGAGCAGTCATCGCGGAGTATCACTGCGCTAGGACAGGCCCGTGTGTGGGTGTTTGTGTGTTTGCGGGAGTGTGCCAGTGATCAGAGAGAGCAGGTGGGCCACTGGACCACCGCCATATTTAGTGCTCCAGTGTACGGTTACCCACACACACACACACGGGCTTCAGATGCCGCACGTCCAAACCCCTTACACAAACACATACATTCTGTACAGGCTTACGTGAGGAACTGGCAGCGGCATGTGAGAGGTAATGGGCAGCTACTGTCCCCTGTGGCGTTCCCCAGGGGTGTGTAGTCGGGCCACTTTTACACACCTCACACCAAACCCACTCACTCACTCTGTACACACCTCACACCAAACCCTCTCTCCCTCACTCTGTACACACCTCACACCAAACCCTCTCTCCCTCACTCTGTACACACCTCACACCAAACCCTCTCTCCCTCACTCTGTACACACCTCACACCAAACCCTCTCTCCCTCACTCTGTACACACCTCACACCAAAACCCTCTCTCCCTCACTCTGTACACACCTCACACCAAACCCTCTCTCCCTCACTCTGTACACACCTCACACCAAACCCTCTCTCCCTCACTCTGTACACACCTCACACCAAACCCTCTCTCACTCACTCTGTACACACCTCACACCAAACCCTCTCTCGCTCACTCTGTACACACCTCACACCAGACCCACCCTCACTCACTCAGTACATACCTCACACCAAACCCGCTCCCGCTCACTCTGTACACACCTCACACCAAACCCGCTCTCCCTCACTCTGTACACACCTCACACCAAACCCTCTCTCCCTCACTCTGTACACACCTCACACCAAACCCGCTCTCACTCACTCTGTACACACCTCACACCAAACCCTCTCTCCCTCACTCTGTACACACCTCACACCAAACCCTCTCTCACTCACTCTGTACACACCTCACACCAAACCCTCTCTCCCTCACTCTGTACACACCTCACACCAAACCCTCTCTCCCTCACTCTGTACACACCTCACACCAAACCCTCTCTCTCACTCACTCTGTACACACCTCACACCAAACCCGCTCTCCCTCACTCTGTACACACCTCACACCAAACCCTCTCTCTCCCTCACTCTGTACACACCTCACACCAAACCCTCTCTCACTCACTCTGTACACACCTCACACCAAACCCTCTCTCCCTCACTCTGTACACACCTCACACCAAACCCTCTCTCCCTCACTCTGTACACACCTCACACCAAACCCTCTCTCACTCACTCTGTACACACCTCACACCAAACCCTCTCTCACTCACTCTGTACACACCTCACACCAAACCCTCTCTCCCTCACTCTGTACACACCTCACACCAAACCCGCTCTCCCTCACTCTGTACACACCTCACACCAAACCCGCTCTCCCTCACTCTGTACACACCTCACACCAAACCCTCTCTCCCTCACTCTGTACACACCTCACACCAAACCCTCTCTCCCTCACTCTGTACACACCTCACACCAAACCCTCTCTCACTCACTCTGTACACACCTCACACCAAACCCTCTCTCACTCACTCTGTACACACCTCACACCAAACCCTCTCTCCCTCACTCTGTACACACCTCACACCAAACCCACTCTCCCTCACTCTGTACACACCTCACACCAAACCCTCTCTCCCTCACTCTGTACACACCTCACACCAAACCCTCTCTCCCTCACTCTGTACACACCTCACACCTAACCCTCTCTCCCTCACTCTGTACACACCTCACACCAAACCCCCTCTCCCTCACTCTGTACACACCTCACACCAAACCCTCTCTCACTCACTCTGTACACACCTCACACCAAACCCTCTCTCACTCACTCTGTACACACCTCACACCAAACCCACTCACTCACTCTGTACACACCTCACACCAAACCCTCTCTCCCTCACTCTGTACACACCTCACACCAAACCCACTCACTCACTCTGTACACACCTCACACCAAACCCGCTCCCGCTC
Organism: Prochilodus magdalenae; assembly: GCA_024036415.1. Lineage (NCBI taxonomy): Eukaryota > Metazoa > Chordata > Actinopteri > Characiformes > Prochilodontidae > Prochilodus > Prochilodus magdalenae. The sequence goes on from JAMWET010002421.1 coordinate 10,505, forward strand.
ACTTTGTACACACCTCACACCAAACCCGCTCCCGCTCACTCTGTACACACCTCACACCAAACCCGCTCCCGCTCACTCTGTACACACCTCACACCAAACCCGCTCCCGCTCACTCTGTACACACCTCACACCAAACCCTCTCTCCCTCACTCTGTACACACCTCACACCAAACCCGCTCTCCCTCACTCTGTACACACCTCACACCAAACCCGCTCTCCCTCACTCTGTACACACCTCACACCAAACCCTCTCTCCCTCACTCTGTACACACCTCACACCAAACCCTCTCTCCCTTACTCTGTACACACCTCACACCAAACCCTCTCTCACTCACTCTGTACACACCTCACACCAAACCCTCTCTCCCTCACTCTGTACACACCTCACACCAAACCCTCTCACTCACTCTGTACACACCTCACACCAAACCCTCTCTCCCTCACTCTGTACACACCTCACACCAAACCCTCTCTCACTCACTCTGTACACACCTCACACCAAACCCTCTCTCCCTCACTCTGTACACACCTCACACCAAACCCACTCTCCCTCACTCTGTACACACCTCACACCAAACCCTCTCTCCCTCACTCTGTACACACCTCACACCAAACCCTCTCTCACTCACTCTGTACACACCTCACACCAAACCCTCTCTCACTCACTCTGTACACACCTCACACCAAACCCTCTCTCCCTCACTCTGTACACACCTCACACCAAACCCTCTCTCCCTCACTCTGTACACACCTCACACTAAACCCTCCCTTACTCACTCTGTACACACCTCACAGCAAACCCTCTCTCCCTCACTCTGTACACACCTCACACCAAACCCTCTCTCCCTCACTCTGTACACACCTCACACCAAACCCACTCACTCACTCTGTACACACCTCACACCAAACCCACTCACTCACTCTGTACACACCTCACACCAAACCCTCTCTCCCTCACTCTGTACACAACTTACACCTAACCCTCTCTCCCTCACTCTGTACACACCTCACACTAAACCCTCCCTTACTCACTCTGTACACACCTCACACCAAACCCACTCACTCACTCTGTACACACCTCACACCAAACCCGCTCCCGCTCACTCTGTACACACCTCACACCAAACCCGCTCCCGCTCACTCTGTACACACCTCACACCAAACCCGCTCCCGCTCACTCTGTACACACCTCACACCAAACCCGCTCTCCCTCACTCTGTACACACCTCACACCAAACCCGCTCTCCCTCACTCTGTACACACCTCACACCAAACCCGCTCTCCCTCACTCTGTACACACCTCACACCAAACCCTCTCTCCCTCACTCTGTACAAACCTCACACCAAACCCTCTCTCACTCACTCTGTACACACCTCACACCAAACCCTCTCTCCCTCACTCTGTACACACCTCACACCAAACCCTCTCTCACTCACTCTGTACACACCTCACACCAAACCCGCTCTCCCTCACTCTGTACACACCTCACACCAAACCCTCTCACTCACTCTGTACACACCTCACACCAAACCCTCTCTCACTCACTCTGTACACACCTCACACCCAACCCGCTCTGAATCCGTCCCTCTATGTTAACTGAAACCCAACACTGCGTGGAGATGCTGATGGGGATTGTATAGGGTGAGTCATTACTAAACTTGATCTCTCAGTTTTACTGCTTGTGAGTGGCAGCACTGGCAGTTGGGGGCGTGGGGCACAGGATGGCACAGGAGGGCACAGGAGTCTTTAAAGAATTACTACCGATTCTAAATATAGATCTGTGTGTGAAAGAACAAACCCTGAATACACAGGGAGGACGTGATCAGCAGACTGGCACAGCGAACGATCTCCTGCAGGCCTCAGAACCTCCCGGAGGTGGGGCACGTCTCAGAATCAGAACCAGCTTACTGGACACACGTGTGAAGAGCTGGAGAGAAGCTCAGGTCTTCCCCTTCGTCCTTACAGGACTATTACTGTATCCTTTTGGTCTTATTTTATAGTATTTTTATGAATTTTTTTTTGGATTTTCATTTTTTTATTAAAATCACAGTTACAATAATAAGCAAATAAATTAATCATAAATAATATTTAAATTAATAACATTTAATTATATTAGTAAAATTATACACTAATATTAAAAAAATAAAAATATCTATTTGACTAATAATACACTAATAGGTAAATACATTACTATTAAATACATAATAGATAATAAATATTATTGCTTTAATTATTATTAATAACCTGTAATTGTTTTTAATGTGCTTTTGTTTCATCTGCATTAATAAAGATGATTATTATATTATTTATTATACCATATGTATGTAAAGGTTAGAGTGTCTCTGGTCTGATTTCTGTTACCCAGTTTATACTATGTTATATATTATATCATTATATATTCTGTATATATATGTCTATATGTAAAGTTGGGCCACTGTGTAAAATATTAATAAAGGTAAATAGAAACACCATGCCGAGATTGGCACCTCTCACAGATCCATGATTTATTCCCAGTAGATAAAGGAGCACATGCTGAAAGTGACCGCTCCAGGATCATTAGTAGCTCGTTTGAACCTGATGGGAGCAGCACGTCCCAGAGAAGCTGAGACAGGGCCATGTCTACCAGCGTGCAGCATCTCCTCCTCCGTCTGTGAACCGTCTGTGAGGTGAGGAGGCCAGTAGCTGGAGTCCTGGGAGAGGAATGTTGTCCCATGTGAACATGGACTCGGTGTTGTTACGGTCTCTGGCCGTACAGTCTGATATCCAGCGCTCGGAGCTGTCTGAGGAATCCGCGGTTGGGGAAAATCCAGCGCTGCTCTTTCACGGTTTTAACGGCCTCCATCAGGCGGAGCTTCTGGTGGATCATCAGGTAGGCCAGCACCAACGAAGCAGAACGACTCACACCCACCGCACAGTGCACCAGTATCCGAGCTGAACACAAACACACCTCATATTCACTGTACCTGAACACTCAACGCTAACCTAACACTCCACACCCACTAGAAACACTCTCCTACCTATAGTAGCCGGCCACTTTATTAGAAACACCTACCTACTTCTACTAACCGGCCACTTTATTAGAAACACCAGCTTACTTCTACTAACCGGCCACTTTATTAGAAACCCCTACCTACTTCTACTAACCGGCCACTTTATTAGAAACACCAGCTTACTTCTACTAACCGGCCACTTTATTAGAAACCCCTACCTACTTCTACTAACCGGCCACTTTATTAGAAACACCTACCTACTTCTACTAACCGGCCACTTTATTAGAAACACCTACCTACTTCTACTAACCGGCCACTTTATTAGAAACACTCTCCTACCTATAGTAACCGGCCACTTTATTAGAAACACCTACCTACTTCTACTAACCGGCCACTTTGTGATAGTGGAGAACTGCCCAGTAGGTTTACCTCCAGGTGAGCTCAGCACCTGATGGATGTGGTCGGCACACGGCTGGAAATAAACGGACAGGTTGAAGGACGGTGAGTCGTCTGCAGGTACGCCCAGGTATTCTATAGACGACCCGTAGAACTCATGGCTGCCCTGACAGTGCAGTTTACCGTGAGCTGCGTTCAGGACGTGGGAGATTCCCGACTTCCACAGACCGTAGCGGTCATTAGCTATCGACCTATAAGCAGAAATCAGTGGAACGTTGCTGTGAGGAATGGATTGCATTGTGGCTGTTATGGGAAAACTCTGAAAGTCTATGGACTGAATGGGTGGAGCTGACCTTCTGTAATCTGAATAAGTGGAGCTAAACTTCTGTTGACTGAATGGGTGGCGCTATACTGCTGTCGGGTGAATGGGTGGAGCTTAACTGCTGTAGGCTGAATGGGTGGCGCTATACTGCTGTAGGCTGAATGGGTGGAGCTACACCTCTAACCCAAATGCGAACCCAACTCACATGTCTCCCAGGAACAGGTTGGGCCAGACTTCGTCCACATGATTTCCGCTCCGCCTCCCTCCGTACAGAACCTTCTCCAGCTCTTTCACCGAAGGAGTTCCTTCTCTCTGTCCATCACACATGCTGATCTGCGACACGGGATCTGCGTCTGGGAGGACGCTGGTTTGAGAGCGCTGATGAGAGTGTGGAGTGACAGGAGCAGGTGTGGCTCCACTGCTCTAAATTTAAAGGCCCAATGAGACACATACAAAGATCTTATTCAACTTCTGAGGTGTTTAACAACTGCCCCTTTAATCTGAAGAGATCTGATCAGTTTGATCAATTATCCTTCAGAGAGACCACCTTATTAATCTGACACTCATCCACTCACAGAGATGAGTGTTCATCAAAATAACAACTAAACTCAAAATAACGATTTATTTCAAAATAATGACTTAAAATAACAACTTAGCATCGCACAATAACGACTCATCTCACGGCAATGACTTAGCATTTCAAAATAACGACTTAGCATCTCATAATTATGACTTATCACCTTAAAATACTGACTTAGCATCTCAAAATAATGGTTTATCTCCAAATAACAACTTAACTTAAAAAAATTGTTTATCTCAAAATAATGAATTAACTTAAAATAACAACTTAGCATCTCACAATAACAACTTAACTCATAATAATGACTTTGCATCTCATAATTATGGCTTAGCATCTCAAAATAATGAATCAGAAGCTCAAAATAATAACATAACATCTTAAAATAATGACATAACGCAAAATAATGTCTTATCATCTCATAATAATGACATATCTTAAAATAATTACTTTTAGTATCTCAAAATAATTACTTATCTCAAAAAACAATTTATCTCGAAATAACTTAAAATAATGATTTATCTCAAAATAGCGATGTAGCTTTTTAAAATAAAGATTTAGCATCTCAAAATAATGGTCTATCTTAAAATAACGACATCATTCATAATGACTTATTTTAAAATTATGGCCTAATATCTGAATAATAATATCCCCTCCGTTCGGGTGATGATAATGATGATTAGCTGCAGGACTTTTATTTTGTCTGGCCCTCCGTGGTCCTGTGCGTTCCCTCGCGGGGCCGGTGGATGTCAGTGTTGGGGGGGGAAAGGGCTTCTGCTCGCGCTGTTTACACCATAAATACATGCGCACGCGCGCACGCGCACACATCTGTCAAGTGCGCGTCCGTGCCAGCAGACTGTGGTGGTCAGTCAGGGCGCAATGATTCACGGCAGACGTCCAAACAGAGAGCCGATCTGGAGTCGTTTCCCTCAGCCTCCTATCAAAACCCTGTCCGCGGCCTAACGGCTTTCTGATGAGATAACCTGGTGAGCTCATATCCTCTTTATCAGGCAGCGTTAGCGGACTGTGGCCAGGTTAGCCTGGGTGCTAACCAGCTGTGTCTGGGTTCTGGAGACTGAAGCGGGGACCCGGTAAGAGAACAGGCCGAGTAGATGTCCCTGTGACCGGGATAGGGGTGTGTGATTCCGGGGAGGTGGTTATTTCGCCGCTGCTGTTTTGTTTTGGTTATCGAAGCTAGTTTAGTTAGCTTGGTTTGGCTAACACTGCCTGCTGCTAGCCATCTAAGCCAGCCAGCGGGCTAGTCCGCGTTGTGCTCGTACCGGATTTATGAGTCACAGAGCTGAGTACTTTCTGGGCTCCCGGAGGCAGTAACCCGTTAGCAGCTGTGGGGGGTTAGTAGCTGCGCTGTGGTGAGAAGCTCCAGACATCCACGTTGGTTTACGGCCATTCAGGTAAACCGAGTCCCGGGCTGCGCTCCAGCATCCCTACGCTGCTTACGTTGGAGGGCGCTTAGCCAGTGCGTAGAACGTTATGCGTACTTCTGCTCTAGAACGTGTTCCAGTATGTTTACTGTTCTCACCCTCCGCGCTCTTCCGTTTGTTTAAATGTGTGCTCTGACTGGAGAGTTTGGTGAACCTCTTTGTACTATTGTGTTCTAGCTACAGCGTCTAACGAGCGCGTTTTCTTGAAAGCTTGTGTTCTAGAGCTTAAGAGTTCTCCAGAAGACTGAGGGAAGATTTACATTCTGCAGTGTCTGTGCTGTAGAACGTGATGTGCTGAAATGTGCTTGGGTTCTAGAATGTTTGCGCTGTAGGGCTTGGGTTCTAGAAAGTTTGCGCTGTAGGGCTTGGGTTCTAGAATGTTTGCGCTATAGAACTTGGGGTGCAGAAATGTGCATGGGTTCTGGAATGTTTGCGCTGTAGGGTTTGGGTTCTGGAATGTTTGCGCTGTAGGGCTTGGGTTCTGGAATGTTTGCTCTGTAGGGCTTGGGTTCTAGAATGTTTGCGCTGTAGGGCTTATGTTCTAAAATGTTTGCGCTATAGAACTTGGGGTGCAGAAATGTGCTTGGGTTCTGGAATGTTTGCACTGTAGGGTTTGGGTTCTGGAATGTTTGCGCTGTAGGGTTTGGGTTCTGGAATGTTTGCGCTGTAGGGCTTGGGTTCTGGAATGTTTGCTCTGTAGGACTTATGTTCTAAAATGTTTGCGCTATAGAACTTGGGGTGCAGAAATGTGCTTGGGTTCTGGAATGTTTGCACTGTAGGGTTTGGGTTCTGGAATGTTTGCACTGTAGGGTTTGGGTTCTGGAATGTTTGCGCTGTAGGGCTTGGGTTCTGGAATGTTTGCTCTGTAGGACTTATGTTCTAAAATGTTTGCGCTATAGAACTTGGGGTGCAGAAATGTGCTTTTGTTCTAGAATGTTTGCGCTGTGGTACTTGGGTTCTAGAATGTTTGTGTTGTAGAACCTGGGGTCCAGAAATGTGCTTGTGTTCTAGAATGCTTGCGCTGTAGGGCTTGGGTTCTGGAATGCTTGCGCTGTAGGGCTTGGGTTCTGGAATGCTTGCGCTGTAGGGCTTGGGTTCTGGAATGTTTGCGCTGTAGGGCTTGGGTTCTGGAATGTTTGCGCTGTAGGGCTTGGGTTCTGGAATGTTTGCGCTGTAGGGCTTGGGTTCTGGAATGATTGCGATGTAGAGGCTATATGGGTTCTGAATGTTTGCGCTGTAGGGCTTGGGTTCTGGAATGTTTGTGCTGTAGGGCTTGGGTTCTGGAATGTTTGCGCTGTAGGGCTTGGGTTCTGGAATGTTTGCGCTGTAGGGCTTGGGTTCTGGAATGTTTGCGCTGTAGGGCTTGGGTTCTGGAATGTTTGCGCTGTAGGGCTTGGGTTCTGGAATGTTTGCGCTGTAGGGCTTGGGTTCTGGAATGTTTGCGCTGTAGGGCTTGGGTTCTGGAATGCTTGCGCTGTAGGGCTTGGGTTCTGGAATGTTTGCGCTGTAGAACCTGGGGTGCAGAAATGTGCTTGCTATCTAGAAGGCTTGGGCTGATCTAGATCCTCTGTCAGTGTAGGGTCCTCGTGTTCTGATTTGCGCCCTGATTTGATCAGGACCTGCTTCAGGCTTTCGTTCCATACATGCTGAGCCAAGTGTCTGTTATCTCAGGTATCAGAACCAAGGTTCTCCCCTGAGCACGTTCTGCTGTTCAGGAATGTTGTGTGTATGTCAGTGGGAGCCGCGGTGACGTAGCCGGACTCTGCTCCACTGAACACAGTGTGCAGGTTGTGTGTGAGGGTGATTAGCACTGCGATATTCTTATCCAGAGAGAGGATCTCGCTCTTTGGCCGGAACATGATGTGGCAGAGATTTCTCTCCAGGGAGAGGGAGGAGTTAGTGTAAATGTAGGGGTTAGTGTAAATGTAGGTGTTAGGGGGTTTAGTGTAAATGTAGGGGTTAGGGGTTTAGTGTAAATGTAGGGGTTAGGGGGTTAGTGTAAATGTAGGGGTTAGGGGGTTTAGTGTAAATGTAGGGGTTAGGGGTTTAGTGTAAATGTAGGGGTTAGGGGGTTTAGTGTAAATGTAGGGGTTAGGGAGTTTAGTGTAAATGTAGGGGTTAGGGTTTAGTGTAAATGTAGGGGTTTAGTGTAAATGTAGGGGTTTAGTGTAAATGTAGGGGTTAGGGGTTTAGTGTAAATGTAGGGGTTAGGGGTGTAGTGTAAAGGTAGGGGTTAGGGGTGTTTGTGTAAATGTAGGGTTAGGGGGTTTAGTGTAAATGTAGGGTTATAGGAGTTTAGTGTAAATGTAGGGGTTGGGGTTTAGTGTAAATGTAAGGGTTTAGGGTTTAGTGTAAATGTAGGGGTTAGGGGTTTAGTGTAAATGTAGGGGTTAGGGGTTTTTAGTGTAAATGTAGGGGTTAGGGGGTTTAGTGTAAATGTAGGGGTTAGGGGGGTTAGTGTAAATGTAGGGGTTTGGGTTTTAGTGTAAATGTAGGGGTTAGGGGGGTTTAGTGTAAGTGAAGTGGTTAGGGGGGTTTTAGTGTAAATGTAGCGGGGGTTGGGGGGTTTAGTGTAAATGTAGGGGTTAGGGGGGTTTAGTGTAAATGTAGGGGTTAGGGGGGTTTAGTGTAAATGTAGGGGTTAGGGGGTTTAGTGTAAATGTAGGGGTTAGGGGGTTTAGTGTAAATGTAGGGGTTAGGGGGTTTAGTGTAAATGTAGGGGGTTAGGGTGTGGAGTGTAAATGTAGGGGTTAGGGGGTTTAGTGTAAATGTAGGGGTTAGGGGTTAGTGTAAATTTAGGGGTTAGGGGGTTTAGTGTAAATGTAGGGGTTAGGGAGTTTAGTGTAAATGTAGGTGTTAGGGGGTATAGTATATGTAGGGGGTTGGGGGTTTAGTGTAAATGTAGGGGTTAGGGAGTAGTGTAAATGTAGGGGTTAGGGGGTTAGTTGTAGATGTAGGGGTTAGGGGGTTTAGTGTAGATGTAGGGGTTAGGGGTTTAGTGTAGATGTAGGGGTTAGGGGGTTTAGTGTAAATGTAGGGGTTAGGGGTTTAGTGTAAATGTAGGGGTTAGGGGGTTAGTGTAGATGTAGGGGGTAGGGGGTTTAGTTGACATGTAGGGGTTAGGGGGTTTAGTGTAGATGTAGGGGTTAGGGGGTTTAGTGTAAATGTAGGGGTTAGGGGGTTTAGTGTAGATGTAGGGGTTAGGGGGTTAGTGTAAATGTAGGGGTTAGGGGGTTTAGTGTAAATGTAGGGGTTAGGGGGTTTAGTGTAAATGTAGGGGTTAGGGGGTTTAGTGTAAATGTAGGGGTTAGGGGTTTAGTGTAAATGTAGGGTTGGGGGGGTTTTTGTAATTTTGGGGGTGGGGGGTTTAGTGTAAATGTAGGGGTTAGGGGTTTTAGGGTAATGTAGGGGTTGAGGGGGGTGAGTGTAGATGTAGGGTTGGGGGGTTTCGTGTAAATGTAGGGGTTGGGGGTTTAGTGTAGATGTAGGGGTTAGGGGGTTTAGTGTAAATGAAGGGGTTAGGGGGTTTAGTGTAGATGTAGGGGTTAGGGGGTTTAGTGTAAATGTAGGGGTTAGGGGTTTAGTGTAGATGTTGGGATTAGGGGGGTTTAGTGTAAATGAAGGGGTTGGGGGGTTTAGTGTAGATGTAGGGGTTAGGGGGGTTTAGTGTAAATGAAGGGGTTGGGGGGTTTAGTGTAGATGTAGGGGTTAGGGGGTTTAGTGTAAATGTAGGGGTTAGGGGGTTTAGTGTAGATGTAGGGGTTAGGGGGTTTAGTGTAAATGTAGGGGTTAGGGGGTTTAGTGTAGATGTAGGGGTTAGGGGTTTAGTGTAAATGTAGGGGTTAGGGGTTTAGTGTAAATGTAGGGGTTAGGGGGTTTAGTGTAGATGTAGGGGTTAGGGGGTTTAGTGTAAATGTAGGGGTTAGGGGGTTTAGTGTAGATGTAGGGGTTAGGGGGGTTTAGTGTAAATGAAGGGGTTGGGGGGTTTAGTGTAGATGTAGGGGTTAGGGGGTTTAGTGTAAATGAAGGGGTTGGGGGGTTTAGTGTAGATGTAGGGGTTAGGGGGTTTAGTGTAAATGTAGGGGGTAGGGGGTTTAGTGTAGATGTCAAGGGGTTAGGGGGTTTTTAGTGTAAATGTAGGGGTTGGGGGTTTAATGTGTAGATGTAGGGGTTTGGGGGTTTTTTGTATATGTAGGGGTTAGGGGGTTTAGTGTAAATGTAGGGGTTAGGGGGTTTAGTGTAAATGTAGGGGTTAGGGGGTTTAGTGTAGATGTAGGGGTTAGGGGGTTTAGTGTAAATGTAGGGGTTAGGGGGTTTAGTGTAGATGTAGGGGTTAGTGGGTTTGGTGTAAATGTAGGGGTTAGGGGGTTTAGTGTAAATGGTGCTGTGATAGTAAGAGCCGGTATGAGCGTGTGCGGCCCTGACCGTATCCGTGTTAATGGAGTTCAGGGTGGGTGTGGAGTTGGGAGTTGGGAGTGTTGTTTGCTAGGGACTCAGACTGTCTGTTGGAGCTGAATCGAAGGGAAGGGTGAGGAGTTGAGAAACAGCAGCCGCGCCTCAGCCGCCAGTCCAGTCAGCTTTACTGCGTCAGCACTCTCAGGCTTTATCTGCGGTGGAGGAGCGCGGGTGGCTGGGCGTGCTGGGCGTGCTGCACGTGCGCTCTGCAGGGCCGCTCTCTTCTATAGGTTACTCTAGGCCGGTGTAGTGGGGTGTAGCGATGATCTGTGTGGTGTTGTGTAGCTGTGTGTGGTAGCTTAGTGTGCTGTGTTAGTCCTCCGGTGTTTAGTGGTGGTGTTAAGTGGGGGTTTTGTTAAGGAGGATGGGGAAGTACAGAGTGCTGTAGCAGGTCAGCAGGCCGTCAGTGTGTCGGGTCAGCAGTCTGAGCCGTCGCTGGTGTGAGGACTGTGCTGTCTGTGGTTGAGTTCAGGAACAGGAGCGTCAGCTGCTTCATTTGGAAGGTAAAGCAGGACCCACTGTCTGATAGCGGGGCGGGACATGTGGTCTGATAGCGGGGCGGGACATGCGGTCTGATAGCGGGGCGGGACGTGTGGTCTGATAGCGGGGCGGGACATGCGGTCTGATAGCGGGGCGGGACGTGCGGTCTGATAGCGGGGCGGGACGTGCGGTCTGATAGCAGGGCGGGACATCTGTAGATGTAGGTCTGTAGGTCTAATCAACTGTCTGACTCTCTGTCTCACTCTGTCCATCTCTCTGTCCAGTTGACTCTTAGCCCACCTCTTTGGCATCTGTCTGTCTGCTAACTCTCTCTCCATCTCTCTGACTCTCTCTGTCCAGCTGACTCTCTGTCCAGCTCTCTGACTCTCTCTGTCCAGCTGACTCTCTGTCCATCTCTCTGACTCTCTCTGTCCAGCTGACTCTCTGTCCAGCTCTCTGACTCTCTCTGTCCAGCTGACTCTCTGTGCAGCTCTCTGACTCTCTCTCTGTCCAGCTGACTCTCTGTGCAGCTCTCTGCCTCTCTCTCTGTCTGTCCAGCTGACTGTCTGTCCATCTCATCTTTTTCCAGCTGACTCTGTCCATCTCTGTCTCTCTGTTCATCTCCCTGACTCTCTATCTGTCCCTCCCTGTTGTCCGCCTGCCCCTCCGGCTCATATGGGTCACGTATTAGATGTAGGGGAAGGTGTGGTGTTTTGTGTAGCTGTAGATTAGAAATCTCCCTTCTCCTTTTTCATTGTCTGTCTGTCTCTCTCTCTCTCTCTCTCTCTCTCTCTCTCTCTCTCTCTCTCTCTCTCTCTCTCTCTCTCTCTCTCTCTCTCTCTCTCTCTCTCTCTCTCTCTCTCTCTCTCTCTCTCTCTCTCTCTCTCTCTCTCTCTCTCTCTCTCTCTCTCTCTCTCAGAGCCACTGATCTCCATTAGACTGAGTGTTCTTGTTGTCCTAATGAATTACTTGGTTGGGTGCCAGAGGCTGTTCCGGTGTTGGGGCGGTTCCTCAGCAGTGCTTTAAATCGCTCCGCTGGACTGAGCCCTGTGCTGGTTATGTTTCAGCCTCCTGCTCGAGGTGAAGCTCTGTGGAGAGCCGGGAGCTGCGGAGACGGCTGATTCGGGCTCATCTGGTCGAGCTCCACTTGAGCAAACATGAGGAAGTGATGTAACTCTGTGTTGACCGTTACTCTGCTGCTCATGGACTCTACACTCTGTTCTACACGGGGCCCATTCCACCCTGTGATCTGGTTCTAGAATGAAACGAGCTGTTTCCCTTTTTTAGTGAGCTCATGAATAATTATGAGCTCTGCTCTGATTGGCTGCTTTACAGTGAGACGCCACCCACGATGATGATCACCCAGAAGCACCATGTGGCAACAGACTAAATAAAATGAGCCTCTGTGTAAATTAGCTCCGCCCTCATACTATTACTATGCTAGTTACTTGGCGCTAATGCTAGTAGCTAGCGTTCCCTGTACTAGCTACTGGCTCCATCTGGACACCAACACACAGCAGAGTAAAGTTGATCCTCACTATGGAGCTCTCAGTTTAAGATGATCTGCTCCAACCGCCACACACGGATACAATCACACAGCATGGCTGCTACTTACAGGCTGCTGTTGGGGTGGTGGTGCTAATAAAGGTGGAGCTGCTCCTCTCTTCAGTCTCTTCAGGGTCAGACGCTGAGCGGAGCTGCTCCATATTGTCCAGAGAGGTTTGGGAATCTGTCCGGAGTGGAATGTGCAGACTGCAGGATTAACGGTGTTCCGGGATCCTGTTAGAGATGTGGAGCTGGAGTTCCTGTTCTCCAGCTACTCTGTTCCACCTTAAATGGTGCCACAGCCACGTTCTATCTGCAGTATTTAAGGTGGAATGGAACATGAGACATCCTGTTTCCAGTCTGGAACTCTGGATTCCTCCACACCGTCCACCGTGTTGGTTCTGTAGCTCCGCTGTGGTTGTATGTTCTGTAACAGTTTAGGAGTAACAGTGTTTGAGGCTCACGGTATGTCGGTTCTAGGTACTGACCTGGACATACGGGTCTACAGTATATGGCACCTTTAATTAAACACGTGTTGAACTTTGACCTCCAACTATTTCCATAGTCAGTAAATGACCTCAGTGTGTGTTTCTCCTTCTCCCTCTGTGCGTGTGCAGTGTGAGTGTGTCGTGCGTGTGGTTGTGTGAGCGGTGCGATGGCTCATCAGGGGGTCCGTTACTGGACGGTGAAGCAGGTGGGCCGCTGGCTGCGGGAGGAGGGCTTCTGCGACTATGTGGACTTGCTGTGCAACAAACACCGGCTGGACGGCACCAGCCTCCTGACCCTCACCGAGTACGACCTCCGCTCCCCTCCGCTCGAGCTCAAAGTGCTCGGGGACATCAAGAGGCTCATGGTGTCTCTCCGTAAGCTGCAGAAACAAAACGCAGATGTGCTGGAGGAGCTCGGGTTCGCCCACGATGGACACTCGCCGCAGGGGAGCGCCGGTAGGTTCACCGTCAACACCGGTTTCAGATGAGCAGCCAGGTTTAGAAAACGCCGCCCCTTATGATAGACTCATGAATACTTCAGAGTGGGTTCGTAATTAGGCCTCCAACATCACCCCAACACTTGGCCTAGTTGGTGTTAAGATGCAGGGGTAGGGATGCAAGGGGTAGGGATGCAGGGGTAGGGAGAAGTTTCGTAGAGGCACACACCGAACGGAGTGTTATGATAAAATTCCCAGAATTCCCTGCGAGTCACCGGCAAGATGGCTGCCCAAGCAATCATAGAGTCCCATAAATATGAGTACATCTCTGTTAAAGCTGCTGTACTGTAAGATCACCATGGTAACAGCGTTTTATGATTTTCTTCATAGCACGTGTAAATATCACCAGTAATACGCTGATGTCTCAGCACTACCTAGCGGAATCTCCCGTTCCACCTTAAATGGTGCAGCGGTGACTTTATAGTACCTAAGGTTGCTGTATTTAAGGTGGAACGGGGAGATTGGATCATGAAGCTGGAGATTTAAGAGCTCAGCTCAGCTTCGCATCACTGAAGAGTTCTGGGTTCCGCCCCTTTGAGGTCACATGATGCCCTAAATGTGTTTAAGCAGTGAGGAGCTGAACTCCACCCTCCTTTGCCGTCACTACAGAGCGCTAGCAGCCTGTTAATGAAGCCCTGTAGTTTCTGTTGAACTCGGACATTCCAAGTTTCCTGCAAGGATTGGATAATGTATCCGGTTCCTGAAATTTCCACCACTACCCCTGTCTGTCTCAAAAACAAGGGGTTGGGCCTTAAAACAGCGGGTGGCTAAACCTGTGGTGTGTGTATATGTGTATAGCTTTCACTGCTGGCCATCACCCCACACCCCTAACGTGTTCAGTTATGTCTACTGGTGTGCGGAGGTATCAGGCATCAGCATCCCTATCAAGATCAGTGAGCTCTCGTCGTGTGCCAGTTCAGCATAGTGTTTTAGAGGAGCTGTCTGATGGTACTGATTGGATTTGGGTATCATCATGCATCCCTGTCTGTTAGCTTTACACTGGAGCTGTGAGGCTAATGCAGCTAGCATGTAGACCACGGTTTTAACCTCATAGCATCTGTTTCAGAGTGCGTTAGCTCGCGTCGCCTCCTCTGTCAGCTGTCTCGTTACTCGGTGTGAACAGCAGTTTGGAAACACCCCGAGAGAAGTGGTGATGGGCAGGCCTGGACAGCGTGTGGGAAGTGGTTAGCGGCTAACAGCTCACTTTGGGGAGAAGAGCTGTCAAGTAAATATATATAACACTTGGAATTCTGCTGCATCAGCTGGTAATTACACACAGAGAGCTTCCTGGTTTCAGCTGCTGCTTAGAAAGAGGCCTTTCATTAAGCAGACCAGCGGAGACTGACACAGCTGGACACAGGCTACAATACGTCCGTCACAGACCGGTCCTCTGGTGTGCCTTCAGTCTCTGGGCTGCTGGCGCTGGGGTAGCGAGTATAGATGATAACACGTCTGTAATTAGCGCTGGAGTCTGCCAAATGCCTTTACTGTACCTGGACAGTGAATATACAGGCAGCTAAAGCGGGCTCACGGTGGTCTTATACAGCCTGTGGAGTCCGTCTAGGGTGGTGTAGACACATACAGGTACTGTGTATGTGAAGAATACAAAGAATCTGGTGTCCAAGCTCCCAGTGAGCAAGCCAAGGGCCGCAGAGGCAAGGAGAAGCTCCCTCAGTTCAAAAGGAAGAGACCTCGAGAGGAACCGAGACTCAAAAAGGGGAACCCGTCCTCCTCGGGTCAGCACCAGATAACCAGACCAGCGAAGGAAAGGAGCGTTCAGTGTTTGTGAGGCGGAGGAATAAACGTCTGATTGGTCTGTAGTTAAGTAAGGCCAGTGCGCCACCTTCAGTGCAGACGTCCCGTATACCAGGTGGATAAACAGTCCAGTCAAATCGGTCACTCTGCTCAAGGGGCGGATCGCTCAGAGTAAGAGCAGGTACGTCTGGTCACCCTCCGCAGTGTTCTGAGGTGGTTTTGAGCCCGGCAGGCCGGCCCGGAAGTCTGTCTGCAGCCAGGAATGCGTGGAAGTATTTATTTATTTATTTATTTATTTATGTAGTGTTTTTTTGTTTTTTGGTTTTTAATGCCTTGTTTAAGTGCATTTAGGTGTTTTAGTAGGGAGCCAATAAAACAGCAGCACTCAGCAGTTCGTAAGCCAATAGCTCTGCTGGTAGGCGGAGTTTGAGGCGGAGCAGTGAGTGCTGCTGCTCCCCCTACTGACCAAATGATATAGTGAGTAAATAGCCACCACTAGAAAGCAGAGGAGTGTTAGTAAGATAGTGGAATGATGTGAATGTCATGGTACATGACTCTGGAGTACCATGCTTGAACGGTGTACTGCAGTGTGAGACACTAGCTGTGTCATTGTTTGCTTTGTGGGTGAAGCCACTGCAATGTGTCTATATGACTTGGGAGTTCCGCTGCACACATCATTAGTGCTGCTGTTATTAGTAATGTTGGTGTTACAGATGATGATGAGGATAGTTTTAGTGGGTTGTTTTTTCACTATACTGCCAAAAGTATTCGCTCCCCCCATCCAGATCATTGAACTCAGGTGTTCCAGTTACTCCTATGGACACAGGTGTATAAACCGAGCACCTAGACATGACATTAGTGAGAGAATGGGTCGCTCTCAGGAGCTCAGTGAACTCCAGCGTGGTACCGTGATAGGATGCTCCACCTGTGCTACAAGTCCAGTGGTGAAATTCCCCCCTACTAAATATTCCACAGTCCACTGTCAGTGGGATTAGAACACAGTGGGAGTGATTGGGAACGACAGCGGCTTAGACAGGAAGTGTTAGACCACATACAACGACAGAGCGGGGTCAGAGGATGCTGAGGGTCACAGGTCACAGAGGTCACCAACTTTCTCCAGAGTCCATCACTACAGACCTCCAACCTTCATGTGTCCTTCAGATCAGCTCAGGAACAGTGTGTAGAGCTTCATGGAATGGGTTTCCATGGCGAGCAGCGGCATCCAAGCCTCACATCACCAAGCGCAGTGCAGAGCGTGGAACGCAGTGGTGTAAAGCTCCGCCCCTGGACTCTAGAGCAGTGGAGGCGTGTTCTCTGGAGTGACCAATCACGCTTCTCCATCTGGTGATCCGATGGACGAGTCTGGGTTTGGCTGACGTGGTACCACTGGGAGAACGGTACTGTGGTCTGACTTGCACTGTGCCTGACTGTAGGGTAGAGTTTGGTGGAGGGGGGATTATGGTGTGGGGGTGTGGTTCAGGAGTTAGGCTCCACCCCTTAGATCCAGTGAGAGGAACTCTTAATGCTTCAGCAGACCAAGAGACTCTGGACCATTCCATCTCCCAACTTTGTGGGACAGTTTGGGGACGGCCCCTTCCTGTTCCAACATGACCGCACACCAGTGCACAGAGCAAGCTCCATAAAGACATGGGTGAGCGAGTCTGGTGTGGAGGAACTGGACTGGCCTGCACAGAGTCCTGACCTCCACCCGATAGAACACCTTTGGGATGGATTAGAGCGGAGACTGAGAGCCAGGCCTTCTCGTCCAACATCAGTGTCTGACCTCACACATGTGCTTCTGGAAGAATGGTCAGAAATTCCCATAACCACATTCCTAACTCTTGTGGAAAGAATTCCCAGAAGAGCTTATGCTGTTCTAGCAGTGAAGGGTGGGTCGACATCAGGTTAACCCTTATGGATTAAGAATGGGATGTCACATAATGATTCCCGGATTCCACACTGATATTTGGGACGTCATGATGTGAAATGTGGTCACTGCTGCTCAGTAAGTCCGTATACCAGCTCGGCATGTCTGTGTTTGTGCCTGTAGGTGGAGAGTGGCTGTGTAACGGAGAGTCCGTGCGGGACTGTGACAGCGTGGATGCTCTCGGCGGAGAACCGTATCAGTACAGTAACGGGAAGCACAAGCAGCAGAGTCGCCGGCTGGACCCGGAGTACTGGAAAACCGTCCTCAGTTCCATCTACGTAGTCTTCGTCTTCGGGTTCACCTCCTTCGTCATGGTGATCGTGCACGAGCGCGTGCCGGACATGCGCACGTACCCTCCGTTGCCCGACATATTCCTCGACAGGTGAGTGGGTGTGGCCCGGTCCGATATGCACATGTTAAGCTACAGACCAAGTCTGAGTCAGACGAAGTGATTCACACAGTGAATTGAAATGTAGGTAGTTCATTTGTGATGAATTGACTCATTGAAATGATGAGCTGAATCATGCATGCGTCATATGAGTTGAGTTGTATAGGATTAGTGGAATCATACCTGAATCATTTGAAGGAGTTGAATCAGGTGTTGAATTACGCAATTTGAATCATATATGAACCCTGTATGATGATGATGATGATGATGATGATTTGTATATGGATTGTACATAAGTTGAATTATGCATGAATCAAAAGTTGAATCATGTATGATGAGTCGATTCATTATTGAATCCTAAAGGATGAGTTGAATTGTAAGTGAATCGTCAATGATGCATTGAATTGTACATGATGGGTGTAATGGTTCGTGAACCACGAACACTATATGATGAGTTAAATTAGAAGTGAATCTTGTGTAATGAATTGAATCAGATATGAGATGTTGCACTTGATTCGAATTGTACATGATTCCTAAATGAACAGTTGAATCTTGCATGACTCTCACAACTTGAATTGTTCATGAATCATATAACACATATTTAATCAGGCACAAAAGTGTTGAATCGCATATGAATCCTATATGGTGAAGTGAATCGTATGTAATGAATCAAATCGTTTATGATGAGTTGTTCATAAATTCTGTAGGAGGAGTTGAATCGTGTATGAGGAGTTAAATCTTGCATGATGAGCTTAATGTTACGAGTCACACGAGTTGAATCGTATATGAGGGGTTGAATTGTACATGAATCGTATATTATGCATAGACTTGGATATGATTCGTGTAATCATACACAAACCATACGTGTGTAATTGTATGTGAATAGTATGTAATGAAACAAATGGTTTATGAGGAGTTGAATCGTACGAGTTGCACGTGTTGAATTGCCCTGATTTGAATTGGTTATGAATCCGGTATGAGGATTTGGATTGTGTATGATGAGTCGAGTCTTTCATGAATCACAGAAGGTTTGTTTTGTTAGGGTTTGAGGTTTTTAGGTTGGGGTTCTTTGGTGGTAGAAGGTTGGTTGTTGTTGTGTAGGTGTGGGTATTGTTGTTTGGGGGGTTTGTTTGTTGTTGGGTTGTCGTGTGTGGGTTTTGTTATGGTTTTATGGTTTGTTGTTCTGGGTGGTATTTTGGTTGTTTGTGTTGTTTTGTTTGTGTGTGTTTGGTGTTGGGTGTTTGGTTTGGTTGTGTTTGGTTTGGGTTTTTGGTGGGTGTTATTTAGTTGGTGTGTGGTTTGGGGTGGTGTTTGTTGTTGTGTTGGGTGGGTGGTTTTTAGGTTGTTTGTGATTGGGTGTTGGTTTTTTGTTGTGGTTTGTTTGGTGGGTTGGTTTTTGTTGGTTCGTGGTTTATCTGGGTGTTTGTTTTAAGGTGGTGTGTTGGTTTTTATCTTGGGTTGGTGGGGTATTGTTTTTTCTAGTGTTTTGTTTTCGTGGTGTTGTTTTTTGTTTTGTGTTTTGGTGGTTTTTTTGTGGTTTTTTGTTTTTTTTTTATTTTTTTTGTGTTTTGTGGGTGTGGTTGTGGTTTTTTTGTTGTTTTTTTTGGGGGGTGTTTTTTTGGTATTTTTGTTGTTAGGGGTGGTGCTTGTTTTATGGTTTTTTGTTTGGGGGTGTTTGTTTTGTAGTTTGTTTTTTTTGTGGTTTGGTTTTGTGTTTTTTTGGTGGGTGGGTTGTTTTTGGTTTGGTGGTTTTTATTGTTTTTGGTGTTTTTTTTTGTTATTGGTTGTTGGTGGTTTGGTTTTGGCTGGGTTTTTTTTGTTTTTTGTTGTTGGTGGGTGAATCGTATATCGTGGAGTTCAGTTTCAGCTTCTATTAGACAGTCTGGCTCAGTTCTCACTTTAACACATGTTTAAAAATGTATCCGCGTATTTAATAACTCAGCGTTTAGTTATAACTACATTACCCTGGTATTTATATGCCCGTGCCCGTGTCTGTGCCCGTGCCCGTGTCTGTGCCCGTGTCCGTGTGTTGTTAAGTGCAGGTGTAATACTCCTGCAGCGGTGAGACTGATGTTAAAAGCAGAAGCCCGGTTGCTAAAGCTCGATGTGTCTGTAAGAGGATTAACGGTTTCTCCTCTCTCTTCTGCAGTGTACCCAGAATCCCCTGGGCCTTCGCCATGGCTGAGGCCTGCGGACTGATCCTGTGTAATATCTGGCTGCTTGTGCTGCTGCTGCACAAACACAGGTAAACACACACACTCGCTCGCACACAACACACACCTGACTGACAGCATTCAGGCTGATGTGTTTAGCTATGCTAACGTAGTTTAATCCATAACCCAGGCGTAATGACATCTATCAGAGGAACTCGGCATCCCCACACGGGGGGATTTCAGACTGGCTGTTAGAGATGAAAACTGAAACTATGATAAATGATGTATGTGTTGGGTATAGTTTGTTCAGAGCAGTGAAGAGGCTGTATGAGCTGTATTGACTGGCTGTATGAACTGTGTGTGTGAGCTGTGTAGGGTGTACAGGCTGTGTGGGCTGCGTTAGACTGACCTGCCACTGCTAACAACTGTCAGGGAGGGTTTCTCCACTTCACACATCAAATTCCCCTAACCCAGGGACCAAGTTCACACGGAGAAGAGCTCGTTGTTCTGTGTGTCTTTTTAAACTAAGCTGGATTAAACGTGTCTCTGAGAGATCATCGTCTCCTGCCTGTGAAGAGGGAGTGTTGGGGTGGTACAGGTTCTGAGGTTTGTCCGGTGAGTCCCTGCGCTGTTCCTGACCTACTTCTGCATGTCCATGCCTGCTCAGGTCTATCCTGCTGAGGAGGCTGTGCAGTCTGATGGGGACGGTCTTCATGCTACGCTGCATCACCATGTTCGTCACTTCCCTCTCAGTGCCAGGACAGCACCTGCAGTGCACCGGGAAGGTACGCATGCGCCGTTCTGCTGCCTTCACTCATCTGCACTCCTGTAGTCATGTGTTCATACTGTAGTTGGCGACACAGTTCTTATGCCTGTATAAGGAGCTCTGGGGCTAACAGGACTTTCTCTAAGAGAACATATGCTTTGAAATACAAAATCCTTAAACAGTAAGAATAAATAAATAAATAAAAATAATAATAAAACTTAGTGGGGTAAAAATGAGTCACCTTGTGTGTTTAAGGTGGTAGTACTTTCAGGTCCCTGCAGGTGGCGCTGCACGAGGATGATTGGGCTATAAACCCCTGCGGGGTGTGAGTGACGGGATCCATAGATTGGGAAGAGGTGCTACAGTGCAGGGAATGTCTCCATGTGTGGAAAATGGCTCCAGAGCAGATGTTAATGATTGGCTAAAAGGAGGGACTGCATGTGGGCGTGGCCAAAGACCATAGTGTGAAGGAAGTAGCTGAATCTGCAGGTGTGTGGAAGCGCACGGTCATACGGGTCTACCAGCAGTGGATACAATCCCAGTCTACAGGGAATTCTCCTCGGAACTGTGCCAGGGAAGGCATCCACCACATCTGCACCACCTGACCAAGTCTTTGATGTTCCAGAACCTTGTCCAGTACATGCCCAGTCCAGTCCCAGCTGTTACTGGGGTTACGTGGTGTTAGGGACGATGTTTTATGTGCGTTGAGCTGGATGAAGATGGAATGGATGTGGGCTCCACACCTGATCCTCATGGAAGCACCACAGGCCTTTCCCTTCTGTTCATAGCTCACTTTGACCAGCTCTGCAAGCTCCTGCACTCGGGTCAGTTCAGTTCAGACTCAGATTAATAATCTCTGCTTCCCCGGTAAGCTGATTTACACCACCAGAACATCCCAGTTATTCTTTTAAACCTGGGAACGTTTTTCTCATAAGGACATTAATCAGATTCCAGTTTTAATTTTCCCATTCCACCTTAAATGGTGCTGCGGTTACATTCGGGGACCTGAAGTGTTCCTTGTATGTAGCTGGTAGGGCGTTTAAGGTGGAGTGAGAGAATTTCTACAAGCAGCTATTGAGGAAGCTCATCGTCAGCCTCATAGTACTGGCATTATACATCACGTATGGAGCAGTATGTAAACATCCGCTGTGAAAGGACATGCTGTTAAGGTGGCACTTACTCAGAGAGCACCGGCATGGTCAGCCTTACCGTCGTGTAGCTCTGTGAAGTCAAATACTGTAGATGCGCGGCGGCGTTAGCTTACATTTTCAGCTGTACTGGTGTTATGACCCCTTCATGACCTCGTAATTCAGAGGATCCAGTGATGATCAGAGGGCTAACTTTTGGGGCTAATATTAAAAAAAAAAACAAAAAAAACCCTGTCCTTTTGGCTATTTGGAATATCCAGCTTGGACCCGACCTTCCAAATATAGGCATAACATGGACTACAGAATGTTGCACCTCTAGAGTGGTCTATAGATGAAGGATGCACTGAAACCTCTTTACACATTGAGTTTTAGTCTGTGGGCGGGGCTTAATTTTAGCCACACTAACTGTAGAGCAGGAAGTGAGACTGCATCCCCGTCCCTCATGGCCACAGGGTGAACAGTTAGCACTGTGCTGAAGTTCATGGGTCTCAAAGTCTGAAAATCAGTGTGGAGCATTAAGAGCCAGCACTACTGAAACAGAGTTGTCACCATGGAAACAGTCCCTATTGAAACACCTGGTGTAGTGATTGCTTTGATTGCTCGCTCTCTTGCTCTCTTGTTTGCTCACTCTCTCCCCCTCTCTCTCTCTCCGTCTCTCACTCTCTCTCTCCGTCTCGCGCTCTCTCTCTCCGTCTCGCGCTCTCTCTCTCCGTCTCGTGCTCTCTCTCCCTCTCTCCCTCTCTCCCTGTCTCCCTGTCCCTGTCTCTGTCTCTGTCTCACTCTCTCTCTCGCTCTCGCTCTCTCTAGATATATGGGGATATGTGGGCGAAGCTGCAGAGGGCCGTGGCGATCTGGAGTGGCTTTGGGATGACTCTGACCGGTGTTCAGACCTGCGGTGACTACATGTTCAGTGGACACACCGTCGTCCTCACCATGCTCAACTTCTTCGTCACTGAATGTGAGTCGGTGAACGCACGAGCGCATCAGATTTAACGTTGCTGTTGATACCCTTCATCTGAAACGTCTTCAGTGGTCAGGACCCCCACAGGACCACCACAGAGCAGGTATGATGTGGGTGGTGGATCAGTGCTCCACCCACATCATACCTGCTCTGTGGTGGTCCTGGGGGGTCCTGCCCATTGAAGAACAGAGTGTCATTATTGATTAATTAATATTCTGATATACGAGTGTTTATTTGGTGTTTCATGGATGACCGTCTCTCTGTGCTGCAGACACTCCGCGGAGCTGGAACTTCATCCACACTCTGTCGTGGGTGCTGAACCTGTTCGGAATCTTCTTCATCCTGGCGGCTCACGAGCACTACTCCATCGACGTCTTCATCGCCTTCTACATCACCACCCGTCTGTTCCTGTACTACCACACGCTGGCCAACACGCGGGCGTACCAGCACAGCCGCCGCGCACGCATATGGTTCCCCATGTTCTCCTTCTTCGAGTGCAACGTCAACGGCCCCGTGCCCAACGAGTACTGCTGGCCTTTCTCCAGACCCACCCTTCTCAGGAGACTCATCGGATAAAGCTCCGCTATCCGGAACCCAAAAAACATACCGACTAACTTTTTATGTAGGTCGGGCGTCTCGTTGCCATGGTTACGTGGATAGCTAGCAGCTTTCCACTTTAGTCTTAGATGGATGGAGAATCTGCTGCCCTCCTACTCCTACATGGACACACACAGCACTGCGGGAAATTTGGGAGAGCATCCTTCACGTATTCAGGTTTCAGTCAAAACAGCCGTTAAGTCCGTGTAGCTCATTTTACACGGAGGAGATGTTACTGTAGAGGTTAGAGGTGCACTGGTGGAAGGATAGAGAGAGCATGGGCCTCCCTAACAACCACCTGGAAGGCCTGGTGCCCTCACCCACACAGTCCCCATCAGATACAGAGCACACAAAGCTCCACTCTTCCTTCAGATCGGGAAAATATCAGCGTCCATCCCTCCCCGGGTCAGCAGTTTTACCGTGACCCGTCACGCCGCTTGCTGCCGGTGGTCGTTTCTTAGTTGTTATAGAAATTGGAGAACCGAAAACGCAGGTGTGGGAACCTGGAACGTTGGAAGCTAGCTACTTCAGCAACTAAGCTCCTCAAATCCTGGTTCTCCAAGGGTTCTTTAGTTAGGGCAGTGGTTCACTCAAAGAACCATGTGCATTCTTAAACGGTCCTTAAAGAGCCTATATAAGAGTTCCTGAACGTCAGTGGTTCTTCAGGTTAACGGAGAACGTGGTGTTGATGGAGAATCATGGCTGTCCAATGAAAAACCTGCGTCTCCAGTTTTTGTCCGTTTTTACTTTCATGCGTCATTTGAACGCAGCAGCTGCTGTTTACACCGTGTGGGCGTTTAATGATGAGTGGGCCGACAGAAATGGGCCAGATGAGTTCGGAAAGACGTCTGGTTCCATTGACTTCCATTATAATTAAGTGAGGTTTTGGGCCTGTCCTGTAAAGTAGCCTTTTTGGAAGTACTTGTTTTTCCTTGGACCATTTTTTTTTTTCTTCTTCTGTATCTACATAAGCTAAAAAAAGGTTCTAAAGGGTTGCTCTAGAGTTACAAGCTAGACTTTGTAACTGTAGTAGAACCCTTTGTTGTACTGGTGCTCTATAGAACCCTAGACAGCATCAGTATAACACAGTCTGAAGTGTTCCAGGTGTGGAACTTACTGTTGTGGACATAGAGACCTTAGACCTGACGTTCCAGATATCGGCATAACATGGACCCCAGCGTGAAGCAGAACTGCAGTGGTCAATGGAACAGGAAAATTTAAAAACAAACCGGAAACTTGGCCACGGAAATGTATAAAGCAGCTGCAGTTTACACCATGTGAGAATTTCCTGATTGGTGAACCGACAAAATTCCTAAAACCGCTTTGTAGGCTGTCTGGTTCCATTGACTTCCATTAAAATGAAATCAGGTATTTATTTTTTTTCCCTCTCCTGTAAAATTCCCATTTTGGAGATCCTAGTTTTTCTTCGGACAGCCACGCCACACAGCTTCGACATAAAACTCAGTACGGGTGAATAGAACATGACCATGGTTCTAAATGGTTCCCTCATGCCTGCTCATATCGGCCCGCGTGGGTTCTCATCATTATGGAGTAGGGAATGAGGTAGTGACCCGTTGTTGCTCTAGTCTCCTCCAGGTCCGTTTGCTGTTCGTGTTGCGGCCCACTCTTGCCTAATAGGCTAACCGCAATGCGGCCACCTCTTTCCTCATCTGCGTACAGTAGCGTGAACTTTTCACCACTCGAGGTCAGAGAAGGATCACGATACGCAATGAGCATCACGATACTTTGTTTTTCTGGGATTTGAGAAGTTGGAACAGACTAAATATGATCAATAAAAAAATTATAATAATGAGAAATTAATAATAATAATAATGATGATTTATTATTATTATTATTATTATTATTACTATTACTATTATTATTATTATTATTATTATTATTATTATTAACATCTGCACTAAATTGAGTTAAACAGACCTGATGTTCTGCTCCCTTTGTAATCACCCATGTAGTGGGTCGGTGGTCTTAACCCATTAGAGCCCCCAGTTCCGTTTCTCTGAGAGTCGGATCTTTCCCCTGAACTCGCGTCTCCCTACACTGAACACCCTGGATGCAGTCACATGACTGTATTTGTGAACATGTGACCTCACTTACAGAATGCTGATGTCATTTTACCAGCTTATGTTTTGTATCTGTAAGGTCCGTTCTCATCTCTGAACAATTCTAACGCTGTGGTGACACGTTCTACGTCACACAGAACCCATTCTGACCCCTGCTCTAGAACACAATGATGGAACACGGGTTTCAGAAGGGTTGTTGAGACGTTTCCTCAGGATCCCTGAGTTACAGAAGATGCCATGTGACCACTGATCCCACCCTCACCCCCCGCCCTCATGTTCCTTTAGAGGGAAATCAGTCTGGGCTCTTATGGGTTAAAGGAGATTTCTACCATGTGCTCCGAAACATGACATCATTTACTGGGGTAGTGATGCGGTACTGTCACACAGCCCACCTGAATCAAATTCTAGGACTGAAGTTCGGAGGGGTGTCCCTGAAGGTGAAGAGTGGACACACTGACCGCTCAGACTGAAGTAACGTGTGCTTTAATGGCGGTTTTGACTGAAAATGAGTAGAATGGAGGGGTGCCATGACTTTTACACACTACTCTGCTGGGCTGTTGTGAGCCCGTCTGCCCCTCTTCGTGCACCGACTGAAGCTCTGGGCTTTAAAGACTTTGTTTATGTTTTGATTTTTTTTTTTTAGGTTACACACTAATACACACAGGTAACAAGCGTAGGTGCTTAGTAGGGCACCAGCGACGTCTCCGCTGCATGATGTGGGTGGTGTTTGCAGTTTCGTTGGTGTTTTGTAGATCCTAATTACCATGTTGTCCGGGTTAAAGGTACAATAAGGAATTTTCTTGTCAGCACTTGGCAAAATTTTGCAAGTGTGTTTTATAGATTTGCAGATGGGAGAGGCAACATTAGTGCAGGAATGGGAGGTTTTAGGGGTTTTTGCCAATTCTGTTACTACAAACTAGGCTGGAACGCCGCTTTCAATTCCACACAAAAAAAGCAGAGGTCGTGCATACGGTGTGAAGTTCTGGCCAGCAGGGTCTACATGCGCAACAGCGGAAAGGAAACGATTCGAAAAGTGAAAAAGTGTCAATTGAAATAAAATAAAAGCGAATTTCATTTGTGATTTAAAGTGGATAAATCTGGACTCCAGTTCCGTAGTAACCTGGGGGAGTATTTTCCAGCCCTTCTGTTTCTCAAGTTTTACAAAAAGAACGTACGGTCATGTGCAAAGGGTTCTTCTAGTAAGTGTCGCAATGCCCATTTACCATTTATATGATGAATTTAACATATTAACACTAATGAAATGTGGCAAAAGTTATGGCACCTTTAGACTGTATGTTTAAATAGGCTCCAAAATGGAGAAAAAGTGGGGAAAAAAACCCAAACAAAAAAAAAAAAAGCGAATTCATTGGAATGTTTATGATACAAAATTTTAACATGGCTAAAAAAAAAATACTTCCCTCAGCGGCTGGTAAATTCAAACATTTCACTTATTGTACCTTTAAAAAAAATAATTTAGAAATTAAAAACAAATATTTATATTTACCCCAAAAACAGCACAGTTACTGTTTCTGTGCTGAATTTAACATGTGAACACAAATAACATGCGGTGAAGTTATGGCACCTTTACACGGTATGTGTAAATCCAGTGAATAAACAGTAAATGAGCCGCAGCCTCAGGAGAACGTCATATTTAAATAAAGCTTCAGTCATTAAAATCAGCGACATGTAATTCAACCTTTTGTATATGACTGTGTTCTTGAGGAAATCTAAATAAAGGTAAAATAAAAATAAAAAAAAGCTCCAAAAATAAAAACGGAAAAAAAAAAACAAATTGAAATTTCATTGGAAAATCTGTAATACAAAATTCTAACATGGATAAAGAATATTTGCATTAGTGGCCACATGGCTGAGACGAAGCTGGCAGTAAACTGTTGTACCTTTTTAATAAAGACTGAATATTTATTTATTTATTTTTCCTGAAGGCGGTTCCAGCCTCAGCGTTGTACAGTGTTGTAGAGCAGCCGTTAGAAGCAGTACGGACCCGCCCGGAGCTCCTGCAGTTACCCGCTCGCCCTGGTTCCCGTTGCCATGTGTCTCAGTAGTGTGAAGGCGACTGGCCGTCGGCTGCAGTATTAGACTAACAGACTAACCGTTTCCAGGGACGGGTTTCGTGCTCGGAGCTGGTTTCCTGATCTTCCGCCTTTCCGTTATTGTAACTTTTATTTTTCGGTTGTTGTTAAAATGTAAAGTCGCCAAAACTCGGGATGCAGCGTCGCCGTGGAAACCGTCATTCCAGATGCCAATGACCTTTTCAGTAGCATGTTTCATCTTCTGTTCGGAAGGCTGATTATGTCAGAAGTGTTGTTGTTTATGATCTTTTTCTTTGATGTGTATTTATGATGGGTCCTCTACTGTATACTTTACTAATGTTTACAAATGTACAACTTTACTAAACTAGAGCAGAGGCTGGGTGGAAGGTCGCGTTACGTCTTTCCTCAGATCTGTGTTTATAGTGCCGCTTTTACGTCTGGAGATGGAAACTGCCCTTCAGAAACTTCGAATCATGTCTTTGGTCAGTGCTTTAAAAGCAGCAAGCTGGAAAATAGTCCAATAAAAAATTCCAATATTGAAACGTTCCAATTTTGTTTTTTTTTTTGTTTTTTTCTGCTTGGTTTGAGCTCAGCTGCTGTTCTTTACGTGGTGTGGATAATTCAGGATGGTTAGACCAATAGAAATGATCAAAAATAGTTTTATAAAAACGCTTTACATTAGCTTACACAGACGGCGAAGGAGGTTTTTGCTCTCCTGTAAAGCTGTTTCTGAGATTAAAAAAAAAAAATTATAATATTTATTTTATTTTTTATTTTTGTTATTTCATTTAGGCAGCTAGTTGCACCTTTACACGTCTATATCATTACAAACTCTTTATTAAGAGA
Organism: Prochilodus magdalenae; assembly: GCA_024036415.1. Lineage (NCBI taxonomy): Eukaryota > Metazoa > Chordata > Actinopteri > Characiformes > Prochilodontidae > Prochilodus > Prochilodus magdalenae. The sequence goes on from JAMWET010002421.1 coordinate 38,371, forward strand.
TTAATAAACAAACAGACGTATAGAGCTCCCCAGTGTGTCCAGAATGATAGAATTTTCTGAAATTGTGAAATTCTAAAAACCCAAATATTCATGCTGAAATCAATATTTATACGCACCACAGATTTCAAAAGTGATCTCAGATCATTTATACATGTAATTAATAAAATACTGTCCTATTTATGATTATTTAGCATGTATTAATTTACCAAAACGTCTTGAGTGTTGGGTCTGACCTGTGAAACTACTACTAGAGTGTTTAGGTTCACCGCCTCGTTGTCCAGAGCTAGAAGAGATTATGAATGTAGTTCTGAACATTAGAACGGAAGCGTAAACGGTCCAGGTGTTGTCTGAACTCCTGTTCTGGTGCGGGTGCTGGATCCGTCCGGGTCAGACAAGAGAAGTAGTCCATCTTGACTGTCCTCTGTGAAAGTGGGTGGCGTCCTTTAGTCCATGTTTACACATAACGGTGAGCCGGTCGGAGGTTCCTGAACTATCCCACGCGGTGTGTGCGGAGAGTGTGTGATAAATGGAGTTAGCATAATGCTAATTAGCGGGCTATAAGCTTTCGGTACTTGTTGGCTACATTAGTCTCGTAGCTTCAGTGCTAAAGCTAAAGAAACAGGAAACAGTCTCGGCTGTTCCTTTGATCTTTTCTAATTGAAGCGTTTCACTTTGAAGAGGAATTCCACCACAGTTCGGAGCGGGGTTTGGTGGTGGTGGTGGTGGTGGTGATGGGAACCGGGGTTCTCCATGTCTAGAACACACAGACACTTTATATACTATCTAGAACCACCAGTGAACCTACACGTGTCTTCTGAGTGTATATGGAATGTTGGTGATGAAAATCTGGAAAACCTGGAAATACTAAGTTCCTGTGGGGGACTATTTGACCTCACAGCGCCCTGCAGCATGTATCCCTCCACCATGAATGGAGTTTAAGGCTGAGATCTTCTCCACACTATCATAAACAGCGTCTCAGACATCAGGCAGCGTATTCAGAACCACCTCATGTAGGAACTTCCTGTGGGGGAGATTTTAGAGGCCTCGGAGCATCCATATCATGCTGAGGTCCTCCTGCAGCTCCACGTGGGCCGTGTTGAGGGAGGTCCTCCTGCAGCTCCACGTGGGCCATGTTGAGGGAGGTCCTCCTGCAGCTCCACGTGGGCCGTGTTGAGGGAGGTCCTCCTGCAGCTCCACGTGGGCCGTGTTGAGGGAGGTCCTCCTGCAGCTCCATGTGGGCCGTGTTGAGGGAGGTCCTCCTGGAGCTTCATGTGGGCCGTGTTGAGGGAGGTCCTCCTGGAGCTCCATGTGGGCCGTGTTGAGGGAGGTCCTCCTGGAGCTCCACGTGGGCCGTGTTGAGGGAGGTCCTCCTGGAGCTGCATGTGGGCCATGTTGAGGGAGGTCCTCCTGGAGCTGCATGTGGGCCATGTTGAGGGAGGTCCTCCTGCAGCTCCATGTGGGCCGTGTTGAGGGAGGTCCTCCTGCAGCTCCATGTGGGCCGTGTTGAGGGAGATCCTCCTGGAGCTGCATGTGGGCTGTGTTGAGGGAGGTCCTCCTGCAGCTCCATGTGGGCTGTGTTGAGGGAGATCCTCCTGGAGCTCCTCCTCAACATGTGGGCCGTGTTGAGGGAGATTCTCCTGCAGCTCCATGTGGGCCGTGTTGAGGGAGGTCCTCCTGGAGCTGCATGTGGGCTGTGTTGAGGGAGGTCCTCCTGCAGCTCCATGTGGGCCGTGTTGAGGGAGGTCCTCCTGCAGCTCCTCGTGGGCCGTGTTGAGGGAGGTCCTCCTGCAGCTCCATGTGGGCCGTGTTGAGGGAGGTCCTCCTGCAGCTCCATGTGGGCCGTGTTGAGGGAGGTCCTCCTGCAGCTCCATGTGGGCCGTGTTGAGGGAGGTCCTCTGCAGCTCCATGTGGGCCGTGTTGCAGGAGGTCCTCCTGCAGCTCCACGTGGGCCGTGTTGAGGGAGGTCCTCCTGCAGCTCCACGTGGGCCGTGTTGAGGGAGGTCCTCCTGCAGCTCCATGTGGGCCGTGTTGAGGGAGGTCCTCCTGGAGCTCCATGTGGGCAGTGTTGAGGGAGATCCTCGTTCAGCTCCATGTGGGCCGTGTTGAGGGAGGTCCTCTGCAGCTCCATGTGGGCCGTGTTGCAGGAGGTCCTCCTGCAGCTCCACGTGGGCCGTGTTGAGGGAGGTCCTCCTGCAGCTCCACGTGGGGCGTGTTGAGGGAGGTCCTCCTGCAGCTCCATGTGGGCCGTGTTGAGGGAGGTCCTCCTGGAGCTCCATGTGGGCCGTGTTGAGGGAGGTCCTCCTGGAGCTCCATGTGGGCCGTGTTGAGGGAGATCCTCGTTCAGCTCCATGTGGGCCGTGTTGAGGGAGATCCTCGTTCAGCTCCATGTGGGCCGTGTTGAGGGAGATCCTCGTTCAGCTCCATGTGGGCCGTGTTGAGGGAGATCCTCCTGCAGCTCCATGTGGGCCGTGTTGAGGGAGGTCCTCCCGGAGCTCCATGTGGGCTGTGTTGAGGGAGGTCCTCCTGGAGCTCCATGTGGGCCGTGTTGAGGGAGGTCCTCCTGCAGCTCCATGTGGGCCGTGTTGAGGGAGGTCCTCCTGGAGCTCCATGTGGGCCGTGTTGAGGGAGGTCCTCCTGGAGCTCCATGTGGGCCGTGTTGAGGGAGGTCCTCCTGGAGCTGCATGTGGGCCATGTTGAGGGAGGTCCTCCTGGAGCTGCATGTGGGCCATGTTGAGGGAGGTCCTCCTGCAGCTCCATGTGGGCCGTGTTGAGGGAGGTCCTCCTGCAGCTCCATGTGGGCCGTGTTGAGGGAGATCCTCCTGGAGCTGCATGTGGGCTGTGTTGAGGGAGGTCCTCCTGCAGCTCCATGTGGGCTGTGTTGAGGGAGATCCTCCTGGAGCTCCTCCTCAACATGTGGGCCGTGTTGAGGGAGATTCTCCTGCAGCTCCATGTGGGCCGTGTTGAGGGAGGTCCTCCTGCAGCTCCATGTGGGCCGTGTTGAGGGAGGTCCTCCTGCAGCTCCATGTGGGCCGTGTTGAGGGAGGTCCTCCTGCAGCTCCTCGTGGGCCGTGTTGAGGGAGGTCCTCCTGCAGCTCCATGTGGGCCGTGTTGAGGGAGGTCCTCCTGGAGCTCCATGTGGGCCGTGTTGAGGGGAGGTCCTCCTGCAGCTCCATGTGGGCCGTGTTGAGGGAGGTCCTCTGCAGCTCCATGTGGGCCGTGTTGCAGGAGGTCCTCCTGCAGCTCCACGTGGGCCGTGTTGAGGGAGGTCCTCCTGCAGCTCCACGTGGGCCGTGTTGAGGGAGGTCCTCCTGCAGCTCCATGTGGGCCGTGTTGAGGGAGGTCCTCCTGGAGCTCCATGTGGGCAGTGTTGAGGGAGATCCTCGTTCAGCTCCATGTGGGCCGTGTTGAGGGAGGTCCTCTGCAGCTCCATGTGGGCCGTGTTGCAGGAGGTCCTCCTGCAGCTCCACGTGGGCCGTGTTGAGGGAGGTCCTCCTGCAGCTCCACGTGGGGCGTGTTGAGGGAGGTCCTCCTGCAGCTCCATGTGGGCCGTGTTGAGGGAGGTCCTCCTGGAGCTCCATGTGGGCCGTGTTGAGGGAGGTCCTCCTGGAGCTCCATGTGGGCCGTGTTGAGGGAGATCCTCGTTCAGCTCCATGTGGGCCGTGTTGAGGGAGATCCTCGTTCAGCTCCATGTGGGCCGTGTTGAGGGAGATCCTCGTTCAGCTCCATGTGGGCCGTGTTGAGGGAGGTCCTCCTGCAGCTCCATGTCGACCGTGTTGAGGGAGATCCTCCTGCAGCTCCATGTGGGCCGTGTTGAGGGAGATCCTCCTGCAGCTCCATGTCGACCGTGTTGAGGGAGATCCTCCTGCAGCTCCATGTGGGCCGTGTTGAGGGAGGTCCTCCTGCAGCTCCATGTGGGCCGTGTTGAGGGAGGTCCTTCCGGAGCTCCATGTGGGCCGTGTTGAGGGAGATCCTCCTGGTGTTCCATGTGGGCCGTGTTGAGGGAGGTCCTCCCGGAGCTCCACGTGGGTCATGTTGAGGGAGGTCCTCCCGGAGCTCCATGTGGGCCGTGTTGAGGGAGGTCCTCCTGGAGCTCCATGTGGGCCGTGTTGAGGGAGGTCCTTCCGGAGCTCCATGTGGGCCGTGTTGAGGGAGGTCCTTCCGGAGCTCCATGTGGACTGTGTTGAGGGAGATCCTGCTGCAGCTCCATGTGGGCCATGTTGAGGGAGGTCCTCCCGGAGCTCCATGTGGGCCGTGTTGAGGGAGGTCCTCCCGGAGCTCCATGTGGGCCGTGTTGAGGGAGATCCTCCTGGAGCTCCACGTGGGCCGTGTTGAGGGAGGTCCTCCCGGAGCTCCATGTGGGCTGTGTTGAGGGAGGTCCTTCCGGAGCTCCATGTGGGCCATGTTGAGGGAGGTCCTCCCGGAGCTCCATGTGGGCCATGTTGAGGGAGGTCCTCCTGGAGCTCCACGTGGGCCGTGTTGAGGGAGGTCCTCCCGGAGCTCCATGTGGGCCGTGTTGAGGGAGGTCCTCCCGGAGCTCCATGTGGGCCGTGTTGAGGGAGGTCCTTCCGGAGCTCCATGTGGGCTGTGTTGAGGGAGGTCCTCCTGGAGCTCCATGTGGGCCGTGTTGAGGGAGGTCCTCCCGGAGCTCCATGTGGGCCGTGTTGAGGGAGGTCCTTCCGGAGCTCCATGTGGGCTGTGTTGAGGGAGGTCCTCCTGGAGCTCCATGTGGGCCGTGTTGAGGGAGGTCCTTCCGGAGCTCCATGTGGGCTGTGTTGAGGGAGGTCCTCCTGGAGCTCCATGTGGGCTGTGTTGAGTGAGGTCCTCCCGGAGCTCCATGTGGGCCGTGTTGAGGGAGGTCCTCCCGGAGCTCCATGTGGGCCGTGTTGAGGGAGGTCCTCCCGGAGCTCCATGTGGGCCATGTTGAGGGAGGTCCTCCTGGAGCTCCACGTGGGCCCTGTTGAGGGAGGTCCTCCCGGAGCTCCATGTGGGCCGTGTTGAGGGAGGTCCTTCCGGAGCTCCATGTGGGCTGTGTTGAGGGAGGTCCTCCTGCAGCTCCATGTGGGCCGTGTTGAGGGAGATCCTCCTGGAGACGCGGAGACACGGAGAGCAGACTGCTGCTGCTCACCAGTTCCGACCTGCTGGCTCTTTTCCAAACGCTCAGGGTCTCAAACACTAGATTGAGTCTGTCAGGGAAGTCCAATTTGAATCTGGCAAAGTTTATTTTGAAATTGTAGTAGAATTTTTGTTTTAGATTTTAGAATTTGATTTCTGCTGAATTTGATTTTGCTGAATTCAGATTCAGTTTGAATTTGCCCATACTTAAGAATCTATGTTGACATTGAATTCAGACAATTAAAATTTTTGGAATTAAAAAAAATTTAATGTAGCAGAATAAAAAGAAGGATTTAACATCTAGCATGATTTAAGGTCATTTTCATTTCAGCACAATTTGGGTTGAATTTGGGTTTGCATCCAGTTGGCATGAAGTTTAATTAAAAACAAGCTGAATTTCAGTTAAATAAAACATGGATTTTAATTTTAGATTCAGAATAATTTAAATTGGATTTTAATCTGAACAGAATCCAAGTCGAATTTGTATTTAGCAGATTGTCAGCTGCATGTGAATTCACTGGAGTTTGAGTTGAAGTGGAATCTAATATGATTTAAGGTTTAAATTTTAGTTGATCTTGGTAGGATTTCAGTTGAATTTGAATTCAGCAGAGTTTGGGTTGAATTTGAACAGCAGAATATTAATAGAATTTAAGTGGAATTTTAGAGTTCAACTTCAATTTTTTTAATTTGAAAATTAAAAATTGAAATGAACTGCCAAATGTAGTGCCAGTTTGAATTTAGAGAAATTTGATTTGGGTTCTCTAAGCTGAACTGATGGACATCTCTGCTGGTCAGACTGTGGGGTTGGAGAACCCGTGAACGGTTCCCTGTGTTAAGGTTCTGTGATGTCGGTGAGAGATGATCTCTGGTGATTCCTCTCGTCTCCCCGTGGGTCAGCTTTATGTTTCCTCAGTGTGGTTCGTGTTTCTGACATCACTAATAAAAGATCTGAAAATGACTTTTTGTAAAAGTGGATCAGAATAAACCGCACAATGCTCCGTTACATACACTCGCCCCGAACCTATAACCCCAACCCCCCGGTCACCCCCACCTTCAGAGTCACTATATACACACACACATATATACACATACACCCCCACACATACACACACACACACATATATACTAATACATATACACATATATACATACATACATATATACACATATATACATACACATATATACATGTGTATAAATGAGAGTATTCCTATAGGGAAGGAGGGAGGTTCTGAATCATCACGGTTGATTATGGTTTTTGGTAATTTGTTGATTTTATGCTGCACAAAACAAAAAAAAAAAACTATTAATAAATTTTTAAGTGTAGCGTTTGTGTTACTCTGTAAATAATAGCCTTTAATTATTATGTTTACATTATGTTTTGTAGAATTGTAGAACATTTTGTAGCAATAAAGTCATAATATTAAACTTTTGAAACACAAAACATTGCGGAAATGAAGTGGCAACAGCAGGTATTTAATTAAAATAATAATAATAATAAATAACATAAACCTTTGCTATTAATATTAATATTAATTTTGTAACTAAATTAATAATAAATGATGTTATTGATACATTTTTTTATTGCAGTTAATTTTTTTATGGAAACATTAACAGCAAAATGTAATTTATATATTAATTTATTTACTTATTTATTTATTTTCCCATTCTTTATATATGTCTAATACATATAGTTTTGTTAATATATTTATTCTGTTACACGTTCATATCTCATTAAGTTTTCTATAATTAATAATAATAATAATAATGATGATGATGATGGTGGTGGTGGTGGTGGTGGTGGTGCTCTCTCTCTGTTGGTCATTACTGTGCTGGTGTTTATATTTATGAAGGTGTTTATTATATTTATGAAGGTGTTTATTATATTAATGAAGGTGTTTTGGATTTATGAAGGTGTTTATTATATTAATGAAGGTGTTTATTATATTAATGAAGGTGTTTTGGATTTATGAAGGTGTTTATGGAATTATGAAGGTGTTTATTATATTTATGAAGGTGTTTGTGGATTTATGAAGGTGTTTATTATATTTATGAAGGTGTTTATTATATTTATGAAGGTGTTTGTGGATTTATGAAGGTGTTTATTATATTTATGAAGGTGTTTATTATATTTATGAAGGTGTTTATTATATTTATGAAGGTGTTTATGGATTTATGAAGGTGTTTATGGAATTATGAAGGTGTTTATTATATTTATGAAGGTGTTTATTATATTAATGAAGGTGTTTATGGATTTATGAAGGTGTTTATTATATTTATGAAGGTGTTTATGGATGTATGTGTTGGGGAGTAAAGTCTGTATTTTGATCAGGCAGCTTCGCACAGCCCTCAGCGCGTCCTGCCCTGAGCTCATCATCAAGGCGCGCCCGGCTCACGGCTCCGCGCGCATGCGTTCGTGCTTATATGCGCGTGTGTCTCTCCTTCATATCACCCTGCGACCCTCGCGAGCTCAGGTAAGATCGCCGCGCGGGTCTAGCCCGGTTTCTTCACAGCTCATATACGTACTGTACATCCCGCAGCGCGCGAGACGGTCGGCTTCTCCGTCCCACCTTAAATCGAGGACCAGTTAATATAACGCCCGTGTCCCGGTGTGTAACTGCTGTACCGTTTAAGGTGGGACGGAAGATTCCCGAGAGAAGCCCACCTCAGCCTTCTCCTGGGGTCCGCCTGCGGCGGGGTTTGATTGTATCATGACTGGTGTTGGTGGAGGTTCTGACCTCCTAATGGAACCTCCTCCTGGGATCAGGGACACGCTCATGTGGAGATACCGAGATCTGGATCCGGTGTGTCCGTATCGGCGGATTCCGGTACATGAACAGTACTGACATGTAGAAACTGGGACTTCTTTATGAGGTGCGCACGTGATCCGAGTCCTGAAGTGATGGGTGACCTCGCCGATACTGAGAAAAGCCAGGGTCGACCGGTCAGCCCGTGCACCAGTCAGGAATGGGATTATGGAATCCGCCGCTACCCCAGATTCCTGCTGGGCTGGTGCTAGATGGTTAGCGTTGAGTTGCTAGATGGCATCCCAGGTTGGTGCTATGGTATTTCAGGCGGTTGCTAGTAGCGCATACCCCAGCCTATTGCTAAGGTGTGGCTGTATGGTTGCTGTGGTATTTTAGGTGTTTGTGCTGTTGCTAGGTGGTTGCTAAGATAATTTGGGTGCTTGCTGGGAGGTCGCCGAGGTATCTCAGGTGGTTGCTAGATTGCTGCTATATAGTTTGCTTTGGTATCCCAGGTGGTCGCTAGAAAGTCATTATGATATCCAAGAATGTTGCTGGGTAGTTGGTGGTTGGTAAAAGGTTCCTATAGTAATTCAGGTGATGGGTAGGAGGTTGCTATGGTAACTCGGGTTGTTATGGTAGTTCAGGTGGTAGGTAAGGAGGTCGCTATAGTGCCTCAGGTGGTTGGTTGGAGGTTAATATGGGTATTTTGGTGATTGCCATAATAGTTGAGGTGGTTGGTAGGAGGTTGCTATGGTAACCCAGGTTGTTGTCATGGTAGTTCAGGTGGTGGTTAGGAGGTTGCTATGGTAATTCAGGTTGTTGTTGTCATGGTAGTTCAGATGGTTGGTAAGGAGGTCGCTATAGTGTCTCAGGTGGTTGGTCGGAGGTTGCTATGGGTATTTTGGTGATTGCCATAATAGTTGAGGTGGTTGGTAGGAGGTCGCTATGGTAACCCAGGTTGTTGTCATGGTAGTTCAGGTGGGGGGCAGGGGGTTGCCATGGTAGTGCAGGTATGGGGGGGCGGGGGGGATAGGAGTTTGCTGGTGGTTGATTTTGGTGTTGCTCTGGTTCCCCGTGTGCCTGACGGGGTGCTGGACGGTGCAGCTGTAGTTTCAGATTGTCCTCACGCTGTAGCTGTAGTTGGTGGAGGGTGTGAACAGGGCCGCTCTGGTGTTGCTGTTCTGGTGTGAAAAGCTCTGTACTGGAAAACTACCAGGCGTTAAGTACGTTGTGTAACTCTGGTCTGGTGATCTGAGTAGGTCGACTGAGTGAGGAAAGCAGTTACCGCACACCTCTGCTCTGCTTCTATCTATAGTTAGGGTGGTTATTGTGTGTAATTGGTCTGGACAGCCATCCGGCCCCCCTGGGGGGGGAATAATCCGCCCTCCAGGCTGTGTGCAGGACCCGAGGCAGAGTTACCAAACACGCTGCAGCTACAGAATTATGGGAATATATATTTATATTCCAGTGGGGCTGCGGGGCTGCTGTAGGTTAGAGCCTTCCTCAGACCACCGTTGAGTTCCAGCGGACCCTGAATGGAGGAATCAAAGGGATATGGTTGGAGCTGCTGTAAGGTGTAGCTCCTGCTGATTCTCCTGGAGTCTGTCGCTGCACGCCTGGCCTCATGTGAAAGACACCGAGAGCCACTGAGTTTGTAATTTTGATCAGGCTACTGAATATTTAATTTATATCGTATATACATTGTTGCGTTTTTGTTTGGTATTTTTTGCTTTTTGTACAAAACAATTTTCTCTAAATGTATTATTATTATTATTATTATTGAATATCAACAGGAATCTGTTTTAAATGAGGTTAATCCTGTTCTTGTGGGCACCAAATATAAATGATGTGCTATGAATGGATTTCATGTCCCTATAGAACACATCATCAACAAATCAAAACAAATTCTAAGTCTTCCATATGACCATTAAGTGAAAGATAACCAATAAGAGAAAGACTGCCACCAAGTTAAATCTAGCTAATTAGAGAAAGCTAACCACTAAGACAAAGCTAACCATCTAGCAAAGGCTAATCAGAAAAGGCTAACCACAGAACGACAGCTAATCGGAGAAAGCTAACCACAGAGCGAAAGCTAATCAGAAAAGGCTAACCACAGAACGACAGCTAATCAGAAAAAGCTAACTACAGAGCGAAAGCTAATCAGAGATAGCTAACCAGTAAGAAGCTAACCACTAAGACGAAGCTAACCACAGAGCGAAAGCTAATCAGAGATAGCTAACCACAGAGCGAAAGCTAATCAGAGATAGCTAATCAATAAGAAGCTAACCACTGAGCAAAAGCTAACCACCTAGCGAAAGCTAATCAGAAAAGGCTAACCATAGAACGACAGCTAATCGGAGAAAGCTAATCACAGAGCGAAAGCTAATCAGAGATAGCTAACCAATAAGAAGCTGACCACTAAGACGAAGCTAACCACAGAGCGAAAGCTAATCAGAGATAGCTAACCGATAAGAAGCTAACCACTGAGCAAAAGCTAACCACCTAGCGAAAGCTAATCAGAAAAGGCTAACCACAGAACGACAGCTAATCAGAAAAAGCTAACTACAGAGCGAAAGCTAATCAGAGATAGCTAACCACTGAGCAAAAGCTAACCACCTAGCAAAGCTAATCGGTTTGTGGGGTAACCACAGAGCTATTTTGTTGTTTTGGATAATAGAGAGATGTTGGGTAATGTCGCCTGTGTGTGGTATAGGCCACATGTAGTAACGTGGAGGGGTTAGCCGGCTCGGCGGGTTCGACCTGCTCAATCGGCTGCAGGCCGTCTGGGGAACCGAGCTTCAGTTTTTCTGCCGCTGAGACACAAAGGGACGACCGCACCCCCTGTAGAACCGGTTCCCGCTCACTCCTGTCTGTTCTCAGCGCCTTCTGCGTGACTTCAGCGAACCACGGTCAGTAAGAATTACCCAAACGTTGGTTTTCCACGCCCACATCAGATTTCACAATCATTTGTTTCCAGTCCAGAAAGTTACCCCGTCCCGAATAGCCAATAGGGTTGTATTATTAGCTGCAGCCATCGGGGCGCTACAAGTGGAGCTGAGCAAGTTGTGTCTGTTGGTCCTGGAGCCAGCAACCTAAGGGGCCCACACAGGCCTCAGAACGCAGTGCCCTACGTGAAGCGGTTTGTGGGTGTGGTGTATTCTATTTGTTGTTTTGGATAAGCCATGGCCCTAAGGAAAGCGAGACCAGAACGTAATGCCGCTTCCTCCCTGTGTGTGGTATAAGCCACCATGTAGTAAGCCCTAAGGGAAAGCGGACACAGAGGAGGGGTTAAGGGCTCGCGGTACCAGAGTTCGACCTGCTCAGGGAATCGGCTGGCAGGCCCTCTGTGGATAGCGGACCTGAAGAGTTTTTCTGCCGCTGAGCTGAAAGAGACGGACCAGAGCGAAGCCTTCTAAGGGTAACTCCGTCTGTTCTCAGCGCCTCGGTGACTCCAGTGGACCACAGCGTGACCATAAGCGATTACCCAACTGGGAAAAGCCTGAGCCAGCCCTAGAATTTCACAATCATTGTTTCAGAGAAAGTTACCCCGTACAGAAATATGCAAATATGGGTTTATTATTAGACTGAGCCATTTATGTGTGAAAAGAGAGAGAGTCGTGCCAGGCCCTGAAGGGAAGGACTTTGAGAAGTGTGAAGCCAGGAGTGTGCAAGGGAAAGCGGAAGGACGCCAGAGTGTGAAGGACGTCTGAGTATTAACGGACCAGAGTGTGAAGGACCCTACAAGTGGGGAAACGTTGACCATGAACGAAGTTGAGTATAAGGGAAGTGAGACAGTAACGAGGGTGTTGAGAGTGTAAGGACATGGACCAGAAGTATGAAGGGACGTTGCGGACCAGAGCGAAGCCCTAAGGGAAAGCGGACCAGAGCCAGGCCCTAAGGGAAAGCGGACCAGAGTGAAGCCCTCAGGGATAGCGGACGTTGAGCCAGGCACGTTGAGAGTGTAAAAAACGGATTGAGTATTAAGAGCCCTAGAGTAAGGTAAGAGAGGACCAGAGCGAAGCCCTTGAGGGAAAGACGTTGAGTATGAGCCAGGCCCCTAAAGTATGAAGGACGCAGAGTGTTTTAAGGACTAAGTGTTAAAGCGGACGTTGCAGAGTAAAGGACGTTGAGAGCGGACCGTTGAGAGGCCCTAGGAACGCCGGAGAGTGTAGGTCCTAGTATGAAGGACGTTGAGTATGAATAGACGTTTTATTAATTCGTTTTGATTATTTGATATATTTTTGTGTGAAGGACGCTGAGAGTGTGAAGGACGCTGAGAGTGTGAAGGACGTTGAGAGTGTGAAGGACGTTGAGAGTGTGAAGGACGTTGAGAGTGTGAAGGACGTTGAGAGTGTGAAGGACGTTGAGAGTGTGAAGGACGTTGAGAGTGTGAAGGACGTTGAGTATTAAGGGTGTTGAGAGTGTGAAGGACGTTGAGTATGAAGGACGTTGAGTATGAAGGACGTTGAGTATGAAGGACGTTGAGTATGAAGGACGTTGAGAGTGTAAAGGACGTTGAGAGTGTAAAGGACGTTGAGAGTGTAAAGGACGTTGAGAGTGTAAAGGATGTTGAGTATTAAGGACGCTGAGAGTGTAAAGGACGCTGAGAGTGTGAAGGACGCTGAGAGTGTGAAGGACGCTGAGAGTGTGAAGGACGCTGAGAGTGTGAAGGACGCTGAGAGTGTGAAGGACGTTGAGAGTGTGAAGGACGTTGAGAGTGTGAAGGACGTTGAGAGTGTGAAGGACGTTGAGAGTGTGAAGGACGTTGAGAGTGTGAAGGATGTTGAGTGTAAGGGATGTTGAGTATGAAGGATGTTGAGTATGAAGGATGTTGAGAGTGTAGAGGATGTTGAGTGTAAGGGATGTTGAGTGTAAAGGACGTTGAGAATGTGTAGGATGTTGAGAGTGTAGAGGATGTTGAGTATGAAGGACGTTGAGAGTGTAGAGGATGTTGAGTATGAAGGATGTTGAGTATTAAGGATGTTGAGAGTGTAGAGGATGTTGAGAGTGTGAAGGATGTTGAGTATGAAGGATGTTGAGAGTGTAGAGGATGTTGAGAGTGTAAGGGATGTTGAGTGTAAAGGACGTTGAGTATGAAGGACGTTGAGAGTGTAGAGGATGTTGAGTGTAAAGGACGTTGAGAGTGTAGAGGATGTTGAGTATGAAGGACGTTGAGAGTGTGAAGGATGTTGAGAGTGTAGAGGACGTTGAGTGTAAGGGATGTTGAGAATGTGTAGGATGTTGAGTATTAAGGACGTTGAGAGTGTGAAGGATGTTGAGAGTGTGAAGGACGTTGAGAGTGTGAAGGATGTTGAGTGTAAGGGATGTTGAGAATGTGTAGGATGTTGAGTATGAAGGATGTTGAGAGTGTAGAGGATGTTGAGTGTAAGGGATGTTGAGTGTAAGGGATGTTGAGTGTAAGGGATGTTGAGTATGAAGGATGTTGAGAGTGTAGAGGATGTTGAGTGTAAGGGGATTGAGAGTGTAAAGGGACGTTGAGAGTGTGTCGGATGTTGATGAGTGTAATTTAGGATGTTTGAGTATGAAGGATTGTTGTTGAGTATGACGGATGTTGAGAGTGTAGAGGATGTTGAGTGTAAGGGATGTTGAGTGTAAAGGACGTTGAGAATGTGTCGGATGTTGAGAGTGTAGAGGATGTTGAGTATGAAGGACGTTGAGAGTGTAAGGGATGTTGAGAGTGTAGAGGATGTTGAGAGTGTAGAGGATGTTGAGGATGTTGAGTGTAAAGGATGTTGAGTGTAAAGGACGTTGAGAGTGTGTAGGATGTTGAGAGTATGAAATGTGCCGTGTGACTGAACCCGCCCTTAGTGTTGGGAAGCAGTGGGTCATTGTTGAGTCAGGATTACACAGTATAAGGAGTGGGAGGAGTTTATAGTCATTTCAGGAAGTTGCTCACCGTTACAGAGGCGAGACCCAGAACGGTTGTATGGCGTACACGAACAGGAAGTGCAGCGTCATATGTTCCTGTGTGAGGTTGCTGCGGTTGCGAGGTGTTGGGTTCAGTGGTGGGAATCTCTGACTGTGTTTCTCCTCTGCCTCTCTCCAGCGGACATGGCTGTTCCTCCAGCGTACGCCGACCTCGGCAAATCAGCCAAGGACATTTTCAATAAGGGATACGGTACGTCTCACGCCTCACCCTGCCTTTAACTCGCCTTAGAGGCGCATGGTCTGTATTCCCCTCACGGTTATTCCACTGCCTCAGGGATTTATGCAGCGGCGGTTTTCCAGCCTCTAATTAAACATTAAGATTAACAGGCCATCATGTGCCTTTTGATGTATGCAACTGAGCTCTGTTCTGATTGGCTGCCTTGTAGTCAAAAGGCATTCCAAGCTGGAATTGTTTGTCTTTCAAGTGAGTGGGCGGAGCTAAACTGCTGTACACAGAATAGACGAATGTATGGAGGATATATACATGCAGACTGTAGTCCATCTGTTTCTCTGTGTACTGTATTACCCTGTTCTTCAATGGTCAGGACCCCCACAGGACCACCACAGAGTGACACACTGCAGTGACACTGACGTGGTGGTGGTGTGTTAGTGTGGGTGGTGCTGGTGTGAGTGGATCAGACACCTCAGTGTCACTGCTGGACTGAGAATTGTCCACCAACCAAAACCATCGAGGACAGCAGCGTCCTGTGGGGCACCGTCCTGTGGGGCACCGTCCTGTGGGGGTGCGTCCTGTGGGGCGGCGTCCTGTGGGGCACCGTCCTGTGGGCACCGTCCTGTGGGTCAGCGTCCTGTGGGTCAGCGTCCTGTGGGTCAGCGTCCTGTGGGGGTGCGTCCTGTGGGGCGGCGTCCTGTGGGGCGGCGTCCTGTGGGGGGGCGTCCTGTGGGGCAGCGTCCTGTGGGGCAGCGTCCTGTGGGGCGGCGTCCTGTGGGGGGGCGTCGATAATGTGGACCCCAGCCTCCTTTGTGGGGCAGCGTCCTGTGGGCAGAAGTTCCTGTGCCGCTACATGATGAAGCGCACTAGAGGATGAACACTGCACTGACTGCGAGCAGCCAGATGAGCTATCGTTCGACTGAAGTGTTTTTTCCAGAATGTGATGCTATGTTCCGGAAGTTATTGGGGTGGGATGAAGACTCGATGTAGAAGACCAAGTTACGTAACAGGAGTAGTGGGAGTCTCAATTTAAGCTTTTTTGGGCCTGAGTATGACGGCAGTGAGGTTGATAATTGTATTATATTACGAACCAGACGAAAAAACAGAGTCACCCTGTGACTTGAAAACATAACCATTAACACCATGTGTCCACTGCTACCA
>JAMWET010002422.1:0-30000 GCA_024036415.1 Prochilodus magdalenae
TTTGCTACTTTTAAATGTGGGCTACCACTTGAGCTCACAGTGATTGGGATTTCCAACCCCCTACCCAAGGGCCACCCCCACCAGCCTGAAAACAACGCCCTCATCCACCCACTCGACCCAGCTCCTGTGTTGCGGACGCATTTTAATATTAGTTAGACAGCCTGACCCGCAATTCACCTCTCGCGTTTGACTCGTTCCAATAGTTCACTGCCAAGCGGTTATTGATGAGCGAACAACGATGAATTCCTTCTGCACACAAATGGCCTCAGATTCAACACCAAGCTCAATAACTAGTTATAATGTGGAGAGTTGGCGAGGGAAAAAACGAGCCCCGCGGGCGAACTTGCTTGATGTTTCATTTGTACGTTAGTGATTTTTTTTTTGGTTGGACACACAAATGATATATAGGAAGATAGAGAGATGGATAGATGGACAGAGAGGCAGACAAACAGACGTACAGATGTCGTTTTATCAGTTATGAGCGAGTAATTGTTTGGAGTGTCCATACCGCTTAGTTAACCTTTTTGGATATGTTCAGAAAAATTATACATCGGGCGATAGATGGATAGATGGATAGATGGATAGATGGACAGACAGATGTTTAGACGTTAATATTCAGTTAATCATATTCTAGCAATTTCGATTAGACGCGTAAAATGATAGATAGATAGATATACTAGAATTAGGATCAGATAGATAGAAATGAGATAGATAGATAGATATATAGGACCGTCCCATTATAGTTCCTAGATTTCTCAGAGTCTTTAGTTAGCCTATTGTTTTAAAACGTTTGTTTTTTCAAATGTACATATTTATGGTTATTTTTTACATTTGCTTTTCAGACGGGTCTCGGAACTGAATTATGAACTAATGTCATTTAAGGGGAATCCGAAAACTAACCTTTTTTTAATTAGTACTTAGCTCCGATTCTGGTTTAAGACCAGAGTTAACTGTTTATTTAACTTCCATTTTTGTTACATGCAAATGAGAAAATTAAAATATTATTTAATGGCCATGTCGCATTAACACATCACCCAAATAACTAGAAATCTTCAGCAATTCTGAAACCTGGAGGTATTAGAAAGTATTGTGCGCTAATTTCGATTTTTTAGAATTATCCTTCGTGGGCAAATTCATATTATATTATAAACGTGGCTCAGTGCAAGCTCTCCAGTACATTCTGTAACACTGGCAGCTGATAAGGAGCCAAAAGTTTTCCTGAAATTGCTGAGATTTCCCAACATCCATCTCGCATTAAGATAGTAAGGCAACTATGTAATGTGTCGTGTATTTTCACACATATTTAAATAGGTTTGTTCATAGGTACTTGTACTTACATGTGTAAGAAGAGTTTATTTGTGTATTCATATTATTATAGTCACCTGCTTATGGACGTATAATTAAACATTAATTGAACACAAATGTATAAATGACTTTCTTATTCTAATTATTTATCCTATTATAATTATGTAGATATTCTATGTAATTGGAAAATATTGACTTATAGTCATTGATTTTGACATCACATACTCAATCTCTGGCATCTCCCTGGAATTGTCGAATTATTCCCTTATATTTCCCTCAAAGCTGAATTAGCTAAAACTATAATAAAAACAAGCGCCCAGAGCACGTGTACTCCTTGTACTTTATATATAGAGAACTTTAATTCCGCGCTAAAATAATGGTTAATATGTTGTATTTAAACAATCAAATATTAACAGAATATTGTTGTTAATTAAATTATGAGTCTGTTTACAAGAGCATGCAGGTTTAGCATTATAACACATTGCTGCATTAGTGGTTATTGACAAGCAGAGGTCTTTCAGTGGCCTTTCTCAGAGAACACTGCCCTCTGTGTTTGCTCCGTAGCGAAACAAGAGGGACAGGTAGGGCTGGACTCCTCAGAAGATTGAAAAAACAAGACTTACCAGTATTACAAAGCGTTCTGCCCTCTTTTCAGTGTTGAATCATTTTCTTTTTTTCTGATAGAGAGATAGAACGTAGGGGAAAAAAAAAAAAAACAGAAGAGAGAAAAAATGAAATTAATTTAAAAAGAAATTGTACAAATTGTATTTTAACTTATAATATGGCTAAGCAAAGTCCATCTTATGAATTCAGTCAGAGACAAATTCTCTGTTTTACTTCAGTTATACAGTAATATAAACTGCCACAATTTAGGACAGTTTAAATGACACTATAATTTAATACAACGAATGAACTCTCTCTCTCTCTCTCTCTCTCTCTCTCTCTCTCTCTCTCTCTCTCTTTTCTCTCCTTTGTGTCTGAGGGTGACTTAAGTGAACTGTCCTAAGGCATGATCCTCTTAACTAGGACAATGTTATGTATTTAGCTCAGGTTATTTTCAGAATGATTTCCTTGATGGATTTGTTTATTTTTGGCAGTAATGGAAGATCTCAATCTGACCCCACCCCTCCAGACGGGTGATATATGCAAAATCTCTCATTTCCATTTTAATGAAAAAAAGAATAACAACAAATTAATTAATTTATTCATACATTCTAACAGTGCCAGGGTCAACGTCAGACTGTGCTGGGCATAGGAGTGATTTGACCAGCAATCATATTTCTCTTAGAAATATAAGCACAAAGAACACACAAGTAAGAAGGAAAAAGAGAAAGAAGGAGGGGAGGCTTAATAAAACATTCTTGTTCTAATACGTGAATTCCTAAAATTAATATTTAGATTTAAAATGTCATGACCCAAAAGAAACAAGCTTTAAGATCGATGTGGATGTTTTAGCCACCCTTTGTGAACATTTCATTAGGGTAACAAAGGATATTTTGCAGGAGCATAGGCTGCCACGATGAGCCAAAGCCATCTCTATCTCTTTAATACCTCTTTAACTCTGCCATGAAACAAGCAATTCTTATCACTGGATTTTCTAAACATTAGCATGCTGTGTGATTTACCAATGACTTGCGGGAACCTGCATGCTCCTGTCCAAACAAGAACTTTTTTATGAACAGAATGTGGGAGGCAAATCTAACATTGTAATTCCTTTCTAGTCATCCTTCTGCATGTCTAGTCTAAACGCCCGTGGTGCTTTTCTATTCTCCTGGAAGGATGTAGAGGAGCTGTCATAACAGTGACAATGTAGTAGGTGTTGTTTCCCCTTAATACCAGAAAATGGGGACAGAGACCTGACCCTGAATTCTGGAGAACAAACAGGGGGATATAAAACAGCACCCCCTATTGGCTGTTAGTGTTTTTGATTGTCCTTTCCTGTTTGTTAGACTATACAGAGCTCACCTACACATTGTATGGAAGAGTAGACATTGTCATTCAGTTATGTCTTCTAGTGTCTTATCAGAAACAGTTAGATCCTGCATCTTGAATCTGAATATCACACTAATGTTCTTAGTAGAAGGTGCTGTTTCAGGCAAAGGAGACAGAAGCACACTGAATTTAATACAATGTAAACTGAAATTCAAAATTATGTTTATTTACATGCCTGAAAAATACACTAAAATATATATTATTTCTTATTTAAGATTCAACGTTAGGACCGAGTCATGTTAGGGATTCACAATGACTTAAATATTTTCAAAAGGGAAGTTTTTTTGGCTGGTTGAGAAGTAAACCTGAAAGTCAGTCAGACTGAACTGATATGAGAATGTAACTTACCAGCCCTCAAATTTCTTAATACTGCTTTCAAATATAGCCATAATTAAAATGATTCAGTTGTATTGTTTAGGATCCATTCGACTTACATTTGTCTAGTTTTAAATCTGGTGTTGATAATGGTAATATATTGGTAAATCTGAAAAAGCACTCTAGCACATGACATATACCTTTGTGGCCTTCAAATATGTTATACATAAGCTCTAAATTGAATCCCATAACCTTCAGTTCTTCAGATGTCTGGTTCCTTTCACCACCACTGTGAATAATCCTGACACTGTCAGTTTCCCTAGTACAAAATAATTTGCATTAAACAAGTCAGAATGTCTTTGTCAACTAATATTTTAAAAGCCATAAAATCTTAATATCTGTCAACTGTAAATGACAGTGTAAGACACTGTAATCACAGAGCAGAATGGAAGTGTCTACTTACTTGGCCTAACATACTAAATGTACAACACTGGCTTCATATGTTTCTGTCGTGGTTTAATATTCGTAGCTCAACAGCCCTTGACTGCATACTGCATGTATTAGATCATGAAGATTATTCAGAATCTATAAGGATATAGTACAAGTCTGTGTGTAGATTAAATTGTTATAGATGTCTTATGAGGCAATGTAGTCAACAGTTTCCACTTGCAATCATCAGCTGTTATGCGATCAACACAACCTGTAAAGTAGCAGCAGCCAGACTAAACTTCTTATTGACATTTGAAACTTGGCCCTCATGCCAACTACATTAGAGGTCACATTTAAGTGAGTTTATAAACAAACATTGTGTTTTTTAGAGACAACAAGGAAAACATATGTTACTTTAATAACACTGTAATGCAGGTTCAGACCTGCAACCTGCCACACAGCTAAATGCTTAACGAAATGACCTTCGGCTAGCTTTGTTCTATCACCTCCGTTCTGACCTTTATCATCCCTCCAGGGCTGATAATGATCAGCTGATGTTGGAGACTCTCCAACACTTTGTAAAAGATCCAGAGGGAGGCAATGTAAGAAAAACAAACTGGTGGAGGGTTCCTCAAATGTCTCAGAATGAGCAAAGCTTTTTTACAATTAAAAGAAAGTTGGGATGAATCCAACAGCAATTAATTTAAAAATAAGGTATAAAGATTTTTAAAGTATAAAAAATAAAAATGAAAAGAACTTACGTTGTTGACATTTACACTCAGACCATCAGAAAGTCTTTTTACACTGACCTTCTTTCAGAGTTAAGAAGGCATTTTCATTCTGCTGTAAAGTTATTTTCTAGGAGATGTTCTCTTTGCACTGTGAAATCTCTAACATATAAATGAAGCAAATAAGCAACCTCCTCAAACATTTGCAGACAACAGGCCTCATTCCCTAATATTGTCATAAGCTTTGCCTTAAATTTGATGGTGATTTGTTCATGACGTGTTCTTAAACCACAAAGTTGTTTACACTTCATGCCCTTGAAAGTGTGTAGATTGAGTTCTTACCTAGGAACAAAATCCTAATAATAAAACATTGATGACTGATGGTCAGAATCTTCATTAAAAATGCATAACTGGGTTTTTAGAAGACATCTCAGTCTGAAATTCAGTTTGGTGGTTGTATGGTAGCATGTAAAGTATGAGAGCTATAAATGTTTCCGAACCAGCACAATAATGTTTAATCAAGTTTTTAAAATACATTTGAATAATTTGAATAAATAAATACATGGGGAATACCTAACTATAGTTATAAATGCAACACATTTTTTTGTAACATTTTACAAATTTACTATGAATTGACAAAGCTTACAAAACAAACACATCTTGAAGCCAACACTCCTGCTTCAGTCCTACCTCTGAGAAACTACAGAAATGTCTACATCACAGTGCCCTGAAGAAAAGCCCTTTGACTAGCCATGGCATTTACAGCTCAGTGGTATTTACAACCTTAAGACAAAGACAAAATAGGCCCCAATTTCACATGCTCTTCAGCTCCAGTGGCATTTCTTTAAATGCATACACTTACAGGGATTTAGTGAATTTAAGAATTATAACGAATAGTCAGACTGCATTTTTGTGCTTGTTGACCATCACTTATGAGTGACCTACGATCACAAAGATGAAGTATAGATGTACAGTCTCAGAAACCAAGGTGTCAAAAAGGGGTTCGTTGAGTGCCTGAAGACCATTTTAATTAATGTTTTTAGAGAATAAGATGTATGAGTGGATTTAACGAACCTTAATATAATGTCAAGATTTTAGGGAGAATGCTCAAAATGATAAGGAAGTTTTAAATTACATGAAGGTTGTTTAACACTCATGTCTCTCATTTATAAAAATGGTTCCTGCGCAAGACAAACATGGTTTTCTATGGCATCACTCAAAAAGCCAACTTTTAAAAAGAGATTAAGTGAGTAGAATGTTCATCAAATGCCTTTCATAGGTTTTGCTGTTCAGAAACATGGCCTCCTAAAAAGAAAGGTTTGTTAACAGTTCTTGGCCCTAGCAAAAATCTAGCACACCAACAGTCCATTGAGGGGTTTTATAAGAAACCAGTATAGCTGTTGTACAGCATCACCTCAAAGAATCATTTATTTGGTATTGTTACTTTGTGGCACATGCATTTTTAGGAATGTACTGATAACATCATTTGAAACATTAAAGTAAATAACCTGTATTTATAAAAATAACATAAAGAAAAAGAAGAAAAAGAAGAAGAAGAAGAAGAAGAAGGACAAGAGTAGTGAAAATATCGTATCTTGCATGAAGACCACCTTGTTCTTCTTGTCATTATATTTTGGCATTACAGTTTTAATAAATACTCACTGAACAACACTTGTCTTTGTATTAGATTGTTTTCAAGTGGTGTGTACTATGGTGGATGTCAGGTAGAAAAAATATAAATGATTCTGTAACTGGTATACACCTTTCCAGTAATCTTTTCTAATGCTTGCACATCTCTACAAAAATTAGTATTGGTGAAGTGTGGTAAACAAAGCGTTTCCTTTATGGCATGGCTCTAAAGAGCCCTTTTTGCACCTCCCCTTTATTATTTTTTTCGGTAGCCTTCCTGCAGTCAAATAGTACACTTTCTTTATTGCTTTAACATGGCATCAAAGAGTCCTGTTCCTTGACTATACCTGCATTGCACATGGAGAGTTTCCCGATTCTCAAGGAACCATTTTTAAGCAAAGCTAACACCAAAATTTAGGGATCCTGCTAAATCAGGATTACTAAAACATGGCCAAACACAGCCGAGGTGTGGATTAAATCCTTATGTATAATAGAGAAAAGTCAGACTGTGTTAAAATGACCAGAAAGCGTCAATGTTAAGGCCTAACAAAGATTTTACATCTAATATTATTTTTAGCATTTGGGGAATATGCAGAGATTTGAATTGAGTTATTTCTGAACTGGGTGGGTCATTTCTTCATGTGAAAACAAACATATGACAGCTGCATTGCATTAGCCATTGTGGGTATATGAAGCAGGCCTATTAGACAAAATAATATATTTTCCAAAATATTTCTGCATAGCATAGGTTTATTAAGCCACAGAATGCAGTAACATATAATCATATGATGTATAGAAGAAGCATGCACAGCCTTTTTTCCAAGCTCCAGCAAACTAGGTTTAAAGAGAAGCATTTGACTGAAGAAAAATCCTTATATGTCTCTTCCAAGTATAACATCCTAAAGAAAGCTATGGCTTAAATTTTTCAGCCTGATTATAATGGTCAAGTGGGGCATCATCTGTCAAATGAAAAACCACAGAATCTTTCTCATAAAACCCCAAAAAATTTGAAACAGACAGGGGAATGTTACAAATGCAATTAAATACCAAATACCAGCATGACTGGTTTATGAAACACATACATAGTTGATATTAAAGAGCTGTTTGGTTAAGCAAGTTGCTGTGCATTGTTGTCCATGCTGCCCTGTACATGACCCCACTGCACAGCATTGCAGCTCTGCCCTGTACATGACCTCCCATAATGTCTCATCCAAAGATCTATGTGCTGCGCTGTGGGCTTTCATCTGCAACCCAATACAAAATCACTTAAGGCACTCTTAGCTTCACCAGTTCCTCCAAAACCAACGAGACTTACTCCAATCATTTCACAATAAGAGAATACAAAAATCCACCATGTTAATTCTGAGAGATGGTGCACCCCAACCCGGGAACAGACAATTTCTTTTGAAGTATGGACCCAATATCCTTTTTTGAGGAGAGGATTTTTAAGAAGCAATGCACTCGTAGTCACTATCACAAATAAATAAATAAATACCAACAATTACAGCCCAATTCCGAAGCACTGGCGTTCACCACCCATTCTATATCTACGCAGGGAAAGAATTTGAACAGGACAGCAACAGAAGAACGCATTACACGCTCCTTGAAACAATTTCTCAAAGAACTATTGGATTAGCGCGTTGATTAATTCCCGAGAGCGTTGCAAAGGAAAGTGCATATTTAATTTAAAAGGGCTAGAAACAAGGTTATTAACTTACTGCGTCCGCCTGGGATCCATTTGCGCGAGAGTCGAACTTTCCCGGACTACGGAGCACCGGCGCGCGCGAGCCTGCCGCACTAACCGCCCTCAAAGCCGTTCTCTCCGAGATAAGGCGAGCCAACAGCTGTGATTCCGGACAGTTAAGATTATATATGATGTAAATATATTGAGGGTTTGTCAGGTCTTCCAGGCCATAAAACCCACTCTAATGACCCCACGTGCTCTCCCTGAACCACTCGCAGGTCCAGCTTAAGGCAATTGGCATAAATAACCCTCAAAACTTCAAAATACGTGGCAAGAAAGCCAAAAAGAGGGGCTTACTTTTAAAAAAGCAACTTAGTAGCCACAGTTCTGCCGTGTGAGCCATGGGAAAGTCTCTGAAACTTCAGTGTAGGTGAGTAAAAACGACCAAAGAGCCTCGTTCCGTTTGTTTAGGGGGACACCTGTAAAAATGCTGTTTTGTTACGTTTTAACATTTTAAAGGTCGTTAAATTAAAGACCAAAACTTGATGGTCAGATTTAGAAAGGTGAGGAAATGGGCGAACAGTAAGAAAAGGTTAAGCTGAAGAATGACGATACAAAAATAAAGAAGATAAAGGCATTTTTTAATATTATTTTTATTATGATGTAGCACTCTTTCGACCTTGAGTGAACGACAAGGCATGTGAGATCGTGTTACGTAATATGTCACTTAATCCTAATGACAGATTTCCACACGCAAAAAAATAATAAAAATAAATAACAATAATAATAATTAATGAAGGCACGAGACTAGTTAATGAAATAATAAAATAATTTTTTGGTACTTTATGGACCTACATTTTCATCAGTCTGAAGGACGCTTTCAGGATCCAAAGAACCATGTTCTATATAGAGGTGCTATATAGAGCCATTTTCTTTACAACGATACTCTTAAAGAACCATCTTGCTTGAGTGAAGGCATCGTGTGCATCAAGTGAAGCACAGTCCTACAGTAAACGTGGCTCTTGGGCGATGCTTATGCAACAGGTTTCGAGAGTGTTTAAACGTTTAAATGTGAATCTGTGTGCGAAGTGTGTTTTTTCTCCAAGCGGCCCTTTGAAACGCGCATGTAAACTTCCGCTGCTCCGCCGAAAAGGAAACAGTTGTCAGTGTTTGAGAGGTGTGAGGAAACGCAGTAAAACTTTATTGGGGTCATAAAGTTTTATGCTCCTCTGTCTGAGGGCTACTGTAAATAATTGGCCCCTGGGATATGGCCGGGGAAAGCCCCCTTCGTGCCTCATTATTTTGTGGACGTTCAGTTTGGTGCTCAGGCACTTTCTTTTTCTTGTTTTGCAGTATATTTACTTGTAACGAAACACTGTGTCAAGCATTTCGATAACAGCCGCTTATGTCATTTTGTGGTTAAGGCTCATGTTAAGAAGGAAACAGGCCAGAACTATATAGATACTACATAGAATAAAGAGGGGTCCGGCCAAAGTATGCCCAACTGGTTGGTTCTTTAAAAAAGGAGCATGTTGTTTTGCTGTATATGAGATGCTTAAGTGGCAATATATATATATATATATATATATATATATAGATGTCCACCCCTGCAGTCAAAAACAATTGAACAATTATGTTAAAGAACGCGTAAAAATTGTGTTGCATATTCAGAGCTAGCAGTGGCGAAAATAACAAAAGCAAATGTAGTAATTTGGAAATTTCTCTTTCTGGAGTTCTAGAAAATAGTCAGGACTGCGATTGGAAGACGTATCAAGTCTTAAGTTTATTTTAATCGTGAGGCCTCACCACATTGTTGCATTTATAGCCATACAGAGCTTGTAAACTAGAATTAGGCGTCAGACGTAATGAGTTTCAAAACACACGAACCAACATGGTCACACTTGAATTGAAAGCTAAAAAAAAATAAAAATACAATGTGGACTATGTAGCATTATACTGGTCAACCCAGGACCTACCAATAGGCTCTTTACAGGTAGAAATATCATACTATTGTTATTTAAAGTCTGGTTTTACAGCAAAATAGGACCACAGAGTAATCAAACACTGAGCGTCAAAGTGTAGCATACAGTTAATTGCATCGCGTGCAGTTCATCTTTGCTGTGCTCGTATTGTTGGTGCCTTCAAGTTAGACAGTACAGTATAGACATACATATTGCGTCAAACATTGGAAAGTAAAATACAGAAGACAAATGAATTCATATTCTAAGGCTTACATATTTACACATAGTTGGAAACAAAACAATATTTTCTTTTTACCCATAAACAATAAACCGCTTAACTTTCATTTCCACAACTTATGTTGTAAAATAAATATGAGTGGGCGTGGCCCAACAAGCCCCTCCTCTTTCGCGGTCTTATGGAGTGAAGAGACTATACAACATTAAATGTTACAAATACGTGTGTTGAGTACAATAGCCTGTACTTCACATGCATGAAATAATTTCCAAACATGTAAGGTACTGTAATAAACAGTGCACGTTGACATTACCAGCTCCCATCACGCCACAGGGATCACATTATAGCGCGCCTTTTATTTTCACCTTAGAGTCCTTCTTCCACTTCATGCGACGGTTCTGGAACCAGATTTTGATTTGCCTCTCGTTTAGGCAGAGGTTATTGGCGATCTCGATTCGCCTGCGCCGCGTGAGGTACCGGTTGAAATGGAACTCTTTCTCCAACTCCAGAGTCTGGTAGCGGGTGTAACTGGTTCGTGACCTTTTACCGTCAGATTCTGGGGTGGCATTAGAAAGATATTGGTTACACCCACGACAAGGTCAAGCGTTTGCGATCAGTGCAAATGGTGAAGTCTTCTAGCACACCATCCACAAGACATATAGATCTTACCACCATGAGATAAATAAAAATAATAATAATAAAAAAATACAGTGTATGGTCTGATGAAAAAGAATCGTTCAGGGTGCACTTAAATTATAGGACTTTATGAAAAAGCTTGCAAAATGAAAAAAAAACTTAAAATAATCCTAATTTTCTAAATGAAAAGGTGACATTGGCATAATTGGCATTATCCGATTGGAAGTACCACTGTTGGAGAAGCTTAAGTTTCTTAAGAACTCCAGCAGTCACAACATTGAAAACTAAGCCACTAAACATGAAAGGAATGACACTTTGTAGAAAACACGATCTTACAGGCGAAAAAGCTGGACTTTGAAGTGTCATTTGCCATGTCTTTAGTGCAGAAAGCGCTCTTTCCTAATTTTCACCCAAACACAAAATGATTACCTGGAAGGAAATAAACACCCATACTAATATCCGAATGTCTACACGTGTCGCTTTTTCTATTTTTGTTTCTCTTATCCAATTATATCGCAGTAAATTTGGCCGCAGATCACCTCTTCACAGTAACAGGACAGGTTTACGAGCAATGGATGCCTTTGTCATAAAATTTACGAGCGAGAGTTTTATTATTTCCTGCTTTTGGCCTATAAAACTCAAGAGGAAAAAGTATGGCGGGACAAAAAACACGAAGAGGAAGGAGATGATGACGAGAATGAGAGATGCACAGTTTTTCCTCTTCTTTAAAGAAAAACAACAACAGCATTAAATGTAACTTTACCGTGGCTAATGTGTAGCTTGGTCATCCACGGATAGATCTGCGGTTCCGACTGGTTCTGGTGCTCAGTCGAATTACTTTGTTGTTTGATCGTTGGAGTGCTCTCCAGCTTCACATCTCCTCCAGCCTGGCTCTTGCCGCTGGGCTTCTCCGTAAATTCCATAATCCCCTCAGCTTTTTGGCTCAACAGTCCGTGACCAAGCAAGTTGTACCCGCGCGTGCTAACGGGGCTTGGGGAGCCCACCGCTGCGCAGGACTGTCGAAGTGGTGGCGGCGGTGGTGGTGCTGGTGCTGGTGGCGCTGCGTTGATCCTGGCACGGTCGTGTGTGCTCATCGCCTCCTGTTTCGGGGAGTTGGAGGACACTTGAGGTGCTAGAGCTCCACTGAGATCGAGCCCTCCGTAAGCATAATTGGACTGGTGGAACTCAGAGAGAGAGCCATAGTTGCCAAAAGTGTGCATGGTGAAAGAGGACGCGTCGTGCGACTGCTTACAAAAAGAGTTCCCTATGTACGAGCTCATTCTATTTCCGAAACAAAACAGCACCAGAGACACGCAGTCACATCAGGACGCAGATAAAAGCATACATAGGTTGTTTGTTGTTGTTTGTACTGTGTTTTTATTGGATTTTGTGTCTCTTTTTTGGAAGTTGAGGGGGGCTCGTCCTAAAAAAGGGCAGGATTTATAGGTGGGGGGCTCGCATTTGCGGGAGGTTTTTTTTCCGAGATGCAACGTGTAATGCCCAAATATGGGAAGTTTAAATAGAATCACGTGCAAATGTTGGCCAGTCATAAATTGGCTTGATCCCCAGGAGGTTATTGATGGATCGGGGAAACGTGTCCGATAAATTCGTGGTATAGAGACCATCTAGGGGTCTGGGCAAAAAAGGGGGCGAGACAGTTAGACAAGAGCGTCATCTGGTGTCTGATTCTGGGCAAAGCTGACAAAATATCACACGCATGCACGTGGGCGCGTGCGCTCGCGCGAAAATTGTTCCTTTCGCATGTTGTTGTCATGACATAGGCCTATCACTTACTTTCTATTGAAAATCCTATTGTATATGTTGCTTGTTCGTGTCAATTAGCGCATGTAGATGTTCACTTAAGGAAGACAAATGGAGATGTTCTGATGTTGCGAGATGTTGTTGCAGGGGTAAAAGCCTCCGCTTTAAAATATCAGCTGTCACCGTGAAGATTAGCTCATAACTGTCATGACTGTACATTGACATAATGTTTTTCTTCTTGATCTAAAAATCACATTTCGTTTCATTTATTGGCCAAAACAGTCATTTACGTTACACACGACTGCCACGCTGGTAAAACCTACTGTCCTCGCCTTATGCTTCCCGCAATCTTTTTCCAGTTTCTGATCGGACTATGATCATATATATATATATATATATATATATATATATATATACAAAAAAAAACCACTTATCACCTTACATACACATTCCCCAACTCTCTTTATATATTTATATATACAACTGGAAGTAACTCGTTAATCAAGGTTAATCACAACCCAACCACTTACACGATAATTGAAACAGACAAAACAGTCTTTTAATACATTTTTATTAAATAATACACATTTGTGTGACAAACAATAGACTTGTAATTTCGAACCAATGTATGCTTCCTTTTCTTACATTTTCATAGCTGCTTTAAGACAACAATATAGGCATGGCTATAAGAGTATGTGTCTTTTTTTTGTTTTATTTTATTTCTTTTTGTTTTATTTTATTAAATTCACTGAACAGTACATATTTAGCCAGTACGGTGGCTTTTTGCACATCCATGCATTGACGGGATACAGGCGAATGAAATGACCTCACACAAAAGAAAAAGTTATTATAAGAGTTTAGGTAGTACAGTTCATCCCGCCAATGCTGGTGCGTTTGTACAAAGGAGCGAGAACAAAACAACACAATATGTGCATAGACTACATTTTCCTTCACATTTGGAATGCTGATGGTACAATTGGAAAACTGCAAATGTCAGTGAGCGAAGTAAAAGCATATAACCCACTGATCCAATTAGCAGTCTATTTCATAGAATAACTGTTCTACAAGCTTATAGGAACACGATAATACTAGGACCGGGTACCACACAGATAGCTGATATTGGTGATTTTGGATTTGTTTATGCTAAAAATAACAAGGCAGTACAAAGAACTGCAGAACGCTGTGTGTAGTCCATTTGAGTATTTATGTAGTATTGGGGTAAAAAGGTAAAAGGTATAGCAGAATATACAGTCCATGCAGTTACAATTGCATTTCTGAGAGTTTAGGTAGTTACGTTGCAGTTTAACAGGCGTTTAAGAATGAAACAAACAAACAAAACAAACAACAAGAACATAAAACGTCTTATTAGTCATTCTTTTTAACTTCTTCTGTCTTCTCCTGAATGCCCTGTTTCTCAGCCTCCGGTGTCGCCCCAGATTCGGTTCCCGTTACAGTCGAAGTTAAGTTGGTCTCTTTCTTCCATTTCATGCGGCGGTTCTGGAACCAGATTTTGATCTGGCGCTCTGTTAAGCAAAGAGCGTTGGCAATCTCAATCCGTCTGCGTCTGGTCAAATAGCGATTGAAGTGGAATTCCTTTTCCAGCTCCAGGGTCTGGTATCGGGAGTAAATCTGTCGACCTCTCCTTCTGTCTGACCCGTACCCAACTCCTGTTTACAGCATGGAAAAAGATCGAGAGAAAATATTAGTGACTGGGAGAGAAATTGGGGAACAAACATAACAACAAACATCCTCCCGGAATTTTTGACATCTTATAACGTGCTTATAAATGGTGCATTACACTGTGTTTAATACGAAACTAACAGTGTAATATTAAGCGAATATTTTTTAATGCATTTTCATTCTTTTCAATAGCTTTCCACAACTTCCTGATAGTCAGAAACACTATCTTGAAATGCTCTTCCAGATAGTTAGACTAAACAGTCAGTTTTTAAACTATATTCCAGCGCTTTAAAAACACTAGGTGCAAAGTTTTTGGAATTCTTTTGGCGCTGGAGTTTAGAGAGGGAGCTTTGGCCAAATGGGATTCCCCCTCTTTGAAAAAAGGGCCCTTTTATAGTCTGACGATTTAGCAATGGTTTATGGGGCCATAAAATGTAGCCGCGCTGTTGCTAGGACATATCGTAAAAAAAGAAGCGAGCCATTTCCAGGGTAGATCCCAGCTGCAGTGTAAACTCACCGCTGTGCGAGTTCATGCGCTGCATCCACGGGTAGATCGGGATGTTCCCCTTTTGCTCCTGCGTCCCGCCTCGAGCTTGTTCCAGGCTGTAGTCCTGAGCAACGTGGCTCTGCGCATTAAGTCCCATGCTCGTTTGCCTGCAACTGGGAAGCACGTCCTTGTCCTGGAGGAACACGTTAGATCCGTACTCGTAGGGTCCCCGGCCGGACCCGAACACTACGTTGTCTTGGGGGGAGTAGAAAGGGGACGCGTAAATCCGGTTCTGGGTCACCGTGGAGCCGTAGGACGAGAAATGTCTGACTGGATCATAGGTGGTCGTGTTCAGTGGCATGTTGGGCAAAACCTCTTGGCCGCCGGATAAATGGCACGAGAGCGACGGGTTCGCGAAATACGAATTCATTTCCACCCTATCGCCCTCTCATCAACTCTAATTTCTTTTCTTATTTCCCCCTTTTTCTCAGGCTCTCTCTCACGCTTCCTCTCTGCGCGCCTAAGTGTGTGTCCTTCGCCCATGCATACAGGCGCGCGCGCACAGACGCACTCGCTCGCATTTACTCTCGCACACAACTCTGCACGCGTCTCCTTCCTGCCTACCAAACTCGCTTTCGAATGAACTTCAAGCAGGATTTCAATAATATTAATTTCTAGTCTCCGGTTTAAAGACGCGCAAACCAAGGGTTATAGCCAAGGCTTGGCTCAAGGAAGGACAATATGACAACGTCACCTGACCACTCTCCACCAATTGAGAGCGCTGTGTACGAGGGGAATATGTAGCTTGTAGCTTCATATCCCACTGGTTTCAGTTGATAATGTTTAAGGAAAACAGCCTCTCTCTCTCTCTCTCTCTCTCTCTCTCTCTCTCTCTCTCTCTCTCTCTCTCTCACTCACTCACTCACTCACTCACTCTCTCTCTCTCTTTTTGATAAGAAGGGAAATATGACCCAAATGTACAACAATCAATGCATCAAATGCGTCATAAGTCAGAGAGGGAGGCAAACAACATGTCCAGTGAGTGAGTTTATGGAAATATTGACGTTGTACGCATGTTCAATTGAGCAATTGAGACTTTACCACATCGAATTATCTGCTAGATTAACGCGCCGGGCAACACGACATTTTAAAGCTGGTATGCTTGTTACGAATTTAGACTATACCATTTGTTTGCTTTTAACTGGGCTATGCTAATAATCTTGGAATACTGCGGAACATTTCTTATGTTTGCTGAAGGCCACCCAGATTCAACGCCATGCGCCATAGTCGTGGGTATCATGGGCCTCTGTTGTCGTCTTTTTGATATTAGCCATTACAGATTAAAAATTATGTAACTCCGAATACATATGTCACTATACTTTAGTCATCGAGATCTATTGATCTCCCTGTTATACAGAGCAAATTAATTAATTAATTATTAATTCATTTACACATGAAATATTTGTTTGCTTTTCGTTTCCTTGAGCTTTTCTTGGTTGTAAAAGGAAAACGTCTGCCCTTTTCTTCTCTCCATTTGTATTGTATTGATAATTTCTCCCGCTAAAGGGACAGGAGGAAGGAGGGATGTGGTGTGGGGGGAGGGGGCATCTTACTAAAGAATGCGTCAAACGCGCCTCGGTGCCATAAAAGTCACAAATCCAACTGAAGACTTCCAGCTCTAAAGTAATTACCGTCTGCACATATGGGGGGCTGTGCTGTGCAGCGAGACGCTTATCTCATGGACACAATCCTGTTTATTCCTCAGCATTTATCCACATAGAGTGTGCTTTAAATAAAGGGCGGGATGACGGAACGCGCTTTTCCAGTTTTTTCGAATTAGCGTTAATGTGGCCTGTGCGGGCAGTATTATCAACCTCTAACGTTAAACCTTCAAACCAACCGCGTGTCTAAGAGAATCCTGGGCGGACAGTGAGTTCCCCACTGTTCTCTACACCTAATTTATGCAAATGAGGTTTTACAGGTTGACTGATCTGTGAAAATCTCCCTCCATCCAATAAACAAGAAAAGTTGTAAAGTTAATAATAAGTGAATGTTTTTAAATAAGCGCGTGGAAAGTGAAGAGCGGGCGCCCCTAATGCGGTCCACATGACGGAAAGTGTGAGGCTAAAAACAGTGGTCCTGAAAGAGGTGCGCGGGACGTTAGATTGACAGAACAGTAGAGTTTAGCCCCTGCCTGACAGGCAAAGAGGGCATTAAGCAGTACTGAGGTATGTAAATCTGCTTATTAATTCGTCTTATTTCAGATGTGAGTGACATCAACGAGAAACGGTGCTTTATGGAGCACTGGTTGTGAACAGAGATGGATTAATGATCTTAAAGATAAAGCTCGAAATAAAAAACAAACACAGCCTGAAAGTTGCTGCTGCCAGCCTACACTTCAAAGCTATCAGATATAGATATGCTAATGCTAGTTCAACGTATTTTCAACGTATTATTTTATGCGCCGTTATTATATTGTTTTTCTTTTCAGTTAAAACTCGTTTTAGTGTTTATAGTGTTATAGTGTTTATACTACTACTACTACTACTACTACTAATAATAATAATAATAAAAATGATGATAATAATAATAATGATAATAACAATAAAAATATATGCAGGCGCTATTATTTGTTATTACTGCAAGTAATAACAATGTAATAATACAATAATAACATCCTAAGAGAGTATATTACAAAATAAATGATATATCAATAAATACAAACTTGCACTGTAGTATTTATTTCCCACTAATTATTATTTAGGAATGCGTTTTTATGTATGTACAATATTATAAAACAATATATGGCAATTTTAATACTACAAAATGCAATTGTATTATTGGTTACTACTGATTAGTAAACTTTAATTTACACAAACAAAAAACTGTGCTTACAAATGAATGTATTTACTTATTAATTAATTAATTCATAAATGTATTTATTCTGTGTTTGTTTATTTATTTATATCAGACTGTCTATGCTACATTTAAGTTTTCGTTTTTATTATCTCAGAAAAATATTAGCCACAAATACAAATCAAAACCTTTCGTGCATGTTCCGTACGTTCTCTCCAAAAATGCGAATAGATCAGAGTTGCATGTTTGCCCCCTACCCCCCTCAAAATATCCAACTAAACAAACGCACAGTAAATGTACAATGCACGTCATAAGGGTTATGCACGTGCAGATCACCGCAGTGTTTGCCTATCGTACCTTTATTTTAGCACCTAGGCTAGGCTAGGCCTGCGCCTCGTCCTCCACTCAGTCGGAAAAAAAATTAAAAGATCAAAGTAGGTGACGTGTCTCTGCAAGTTATGGCTCTTTGATGTTCGACAGTAGAACTCTCGATCGCTTTGAAGTCCAAGCCTTTCATTACGGGGGGGATATTTAATATAGCCTCCTGTTCGACTACACTGCCGTTACCCTCTTTATACCAGCGCGAGCTCCGAGCGAAGCACTGCGCCGCACTCACAGTCAGCTGTTGGTATGTGACTCGGGAGAAAAAGAGCTGTAAGTGTTTTATTGCGGCCCTTAAGACAAATCACATGGCAGTGTTTCAGGCGTTGGAAGCGGCAATAAATAGCGAGCCCGTTTGGCCTGTATTTCTATTGACTTGACGAGAAGTGGTCAGTCAGAGCTGCTACACCAAAGAAAGTTGCCTTGCCAGTGTACTAGCAACACAAGCACGAGGCTCAACTGCTAAACGAAAGGAAAAAGAGAGAGGCTGCCAAACTGCTCTCTGCTAATTGCGTGCTCAGCACATATTCCAGGTCTGCGTATGACTGTTTGCATTGGCTTGTTGACACCTAATGGATTTTTCACTACAGGAAATTCAAACGCCAAATCCCTCAACTCGATGTTCCAGGCCCCAAACTTTCCTAACATTTGCTGTCATTCGGTGTCGATGGATCTACGAGAAAACAAAATCCATAATTGTAACGTGACAGCTGTAACAATGCTCTCAGACGCAGCTCAGCGCTTATTAGCAACGCGTGACCCCAAAAGGGCATTATGGTTTTAAACTAGCACAAGATTATTTTGTGAAATGGTGCGGCCGTGTTGTGACGCCGTGCGGTAGAGCGAACTGCCCTGCTCTTCTCGCTGGTAGAGATATGGCTGGAATTGAAAGTTCGCTTGGAATTTGTTGTGCATTTACAGCAACTGTAAATTATGGGGCCTGCGACTGAACTTCTGAGCGCTTGTGTACGCCAGGCTGGCTCACGGTTTACCTAACAGAGGACCAGGCTTTATAAACCTGCCAGTTTTACGTCGTTTGGGACCTTATTAGGCCTAATCAGTAAGCGCAGAGGTAAACAGTAGACTACTCATATTGGTAAGCGTCTAAATTGATGCCAACTCGAAGAGCACTACTTAACAAGAGGCGCAACTGCAGACAGGGAGCAAAAACATCCGCCCGGGACGCACAAACACGCACGCGCGCTCACGAATCCTGGGTACACAGCGGGAATGTGCTAATTGCTTTTTCCCTTTTAAGCATGGCGTTATATTTGATGCACTGAAAAGAGGTTCATGGTTCTATCGTGTCAAGTCACTGCAGACAGAAGAAATATCATGGCTGTCCAAAGAAAAATATGCGTCTCCATTTTTGCTGATTTTAGTTTTTCCACATGATTTAAAACACGGCAGCTGTCTTTTACATTGTGGGAATATTTCATGAGCAGTGGCCCAATAGAAACGCTTCTAAACACCAGTAAATAAAACCTTTATACATTAAATTTCCTGGGTATTTTATCTTCTTCTGTAAAATGTTGGTGGTACGATTTTTTCGTCATTCTGTCATTCTTTTTACGTGCAACCACTTAGTAAATTTAACCATACCAATGCCAAGCAGTGTATGAAGTATTTGTAATTAGAGCGCCAAATGTATCAGTGTACAAGCACATTTTTGTGTCACTCAACACAATAACATTCAGACTTAATACTGAAGATACTGAGTTATTACAGAAGTAATAACGCTTCAACAGCCATTCACCTGCAAAAAAAACGCTTCCTCCTAGACAATCTGGTCATACGACCTGTGACTGCAAAAGAACTCATGTTGCCCATTTGTTTCTCTTTTTAGATATCAACCCCCGGATTCCCCAGAAGTCATGAGGGTCGTCTGTTCCTGGTGGTCATATTACTTTACATTCCAGCACAATTCAGTTTCAGTGCAATGGTGCAATACTTAATTTCCAAGCGTGTGAATTTGTACACTGAATATAAATTTAACCATGTCTGATGAAACTGCATATCTTTTATCTCGCTCTTGAAAAACATGCATTTGTATTATCTGCAAATCCCTGAATAAACCGTAAGGGGAAAAAATCTGGTTTCATGTTTCTATTTCTTTGAGTAAGACTTTCCATATGTCCATATGTCTGCCACGCTGTCCCTACACAGATATGATTCCCACTTCAGCAAGAGAGGAGAAAAAACCCTCAACTTGTTATTTATGACTGAAAAGTCAGTGGCCTTTCCTGAGCATCTGTACTCCCTCCAGTGGCCTTGTATGTAGAGTGGGCACAAGGTGGCAGTATTGGTTGATTTAATCCTCATGCAGTGACGTTGTTTGTAGATTTAATACTGTGTGTGCAAGCGCGCATGTGTGTGTGGAGGAGGGTGGGGGAGTTGTGAGGATGGAGGGTAGGGTGTTGCCAAATCAGCAAATAGCATAATAAAATGAGACATCTGGGAACATGCAATGCTTAGAAACCATTGAACACTCTGTAATCATTTTCTGGATTGGAACATAGTGGACACTGAACATATTTGACAGTTCAACCAATGTTGGTCATTGAAGAACTCATATCTGTGATCTGTAATCATATCTGTACTCCATCATAGGACTTCACTATTGCAGAAGGTGAATTATGGGATACATTAAGAGAGTGATAACTTGCATATTTACCAAGAACTCCAAACAGAGTAGTATAGCTTCAGCTGTGCCTTATAACGTAGACACGTGATATGACTATAGGTATTAATAGCCTTAAGCTATTTTCGTTCCCTCTCTTCTACACACATGCGCACCTTCCTGCTTCCTTCAGTTATTAAAAGTACGTTACGAGGATCCAACGTGCGCAAAAGCGTATAATGACTGGGCGCAGCCTGGTCGTTTACAAATCCTGGCGTTTGGAGTAGGGCCTTGTTGTCCTCAGCATCAATGACATTTATAATGCCGCAACTCCATCAACGGGAAATTACAGCACGGAACTTCAGAAACCTCACCTCGGAACAGTATTGAAGTACCCCATACAGCTTGCTGTGCGCAAGGCTCGTAAACAACAATAACAACAATCTTCAAGCAATTCAATTATAACCTCGATTAGCTGAAACCACACCCGATTAATTCTCTCTTAACTTGCGCCATCTTTGGCATAAACCCAAAGTTAAGTGGCATATCGACAAAAATACTGCTTTGATGACCGAAACCACGCGAACCTAACAATAAGGACACACAGTGGACTCTGCAAACAATATCCCTCCATGGCTCAATCTGAAACTACCCTATGGGAAGTGGGCTCTGTGCCACTGAGGCAAAAACAGCATGTACCGTATCAGATCTCCATTGCTGCTAAGGTAGAACCTCCTTTCTAGAAGCCAATAAGAAGCAGAGAGTGGTGTACTTACCCGCGCTCTCGCCTGTTGTCTGCGTGACGCACGGTAGCTCGTCGAGCAGCCCTGTGATCTATACGTTCCCAGCCTTTACGAAGCGATCTGCTCCAGGAAATCGAAGCCCTTACTATAGGAGAAACGACGGTATTTACAACTCTTCGCTCTCTTAACACCCCCACGCGTCAGCCACCAGTGCTGTCGCTTCCCCCTCTTGGGGATAAGATAGGCAGAAAGAGGGGCAAGAGAAGGCGGTGACTTCTGTAGGCTACAGTCATTGCTGCCGACGAGGCAGGCGAGACAGAGGATGCCAGCAAAGTGCTGCTCCTCAGAAATCCGCCTGCCGCATACAACAAGCCGAGCAAAAAAAATGAAAGACAAAAAAGGAATGTCTTGTGCTAAGATCATTTGTGCACCGGTGCAAGCTCTCTAGGCGATAGATGGGGAGATCCAAAGGGGAGACAACAGCATAAAGTTCATGTTCATAGAGTGGAGACCACGTGGTCCGCCGCAGCCAATGGCAGCGTGGATTCAGTCGTAAACTTTTATTACTTAGCTGTAAATTCCCCTTCTAAACAACTAGGAATGTGTTGGGTTTTCTCTCTCTCTCTCCTTCTCTCTCTTCCTCGCTTTTTCCTTCCTTCCTGTTTTATCAAAGCAGTGCTTTGGTGTAGCTTTGAGCTTAGTTAAATTGACCATAATGAAATGAAAATAAAAACAAAAGCAACACAACTACCAATACAACAACAACACGACGAACAACAACAATAATAACAACAACAACAATATTACTAATAATAGTAATAATAATAACAACAATAATGCAACTAAAGGTACAATCAGTTGGCAAGGCTGTGCATGATTAGTAGCCTGTATGACGCTTCTTCATCAAAGCCAAGGTTTTTTGCAGTGGTTATTATGTCCCAGTTTATTTGAACCAATATCAGCGAATTAATTTGTGCAAACAACAATGAATAAATAGTTTATAGCCTACACTGACCAGAGTCAGTCCACCCCGCCTGACCCTGTTTCATGTTTTGACTTTTCTATTAACGCAGCACACATCTACATTTTTATTATTGGCTTTTTAGAGGACTCTTCAGCAGACAAAGAAAAAATATTAGGTATTTACGAACATTGACACAGCCTGCCAATTTAAGGACAACATGTTGAAGACTTGTGCTAAAAGGAAAATAACTTGGTTAAACCAAACATATACCATGCTGTTGTATATTATAACCAAATCATTGGATCTCTTTCACGAGTAGCAATGCATTTCATGTATTTAACAGACTTATCTAAACCTGAATACTTGCAAAACCATTAACCGTATATACAATTTGTATGTGGATAACGCGGCCAGACTGATTTTCTAACCGTAAGCATTATTGTTAATAGTATCATAAGGATTTATTTTTTACTTATTTTACTACTACTTCTACTATTCTTCTACTACTACTACTACTACTAATACTACTACTACTAATAATAATAATATTAATAACAATAAAAATAATAATAAGCTTAACAAAAAAATAGAATAAAAAAGTAAAATCCACCAACTTGAACCAAGACACAATTAAAAAGATTCAAAACTAAATAAAAGCTGCAGTCAAAATCAAGAAGTAAAGGCGCTCTCGCCCCAAATCCACAGGCCTTCAGGGGTTATTAGACACACATGCCAACTTTTTGCCTTTTACAGCCTTCCTCAGGAACCAAACCAAAAGAGCAGCAAATGGGAAAACAGCAAACCGTGTTTTATGTGTACGTGTAGTCTTTGGACACGGATTTGGATGTATAGTCGCTGGACACAGTTCTAGATGTGTAATATTAAGACACAGTTCTAGATATGTAGTCAGTGGACACCGTTCTAGATGTGTAATCACAGAACAAAGTTTCAGATGTGTAGTCTTGTACTCGTTATCCAAACAAAGATGCAGCTATGAAACAGGAAGGATATTGAGTGTATAGTGTATAATTAAACCGGTCTTGTGGTCCAGATAGTGATGCGGTCTTTATTTCTGAAATCAGGATGAGCACCAAAATTAGCCGGTAATAAGCAGGTTTGTAGTTTCGTGCCCTTTTGCCAGAGTACATTAAACGACTCTTTCGTGTGTGACGTTTGTGCTACCATAAAATAACTAGCGTCACATTAAACGCAGCAGTCCTTTAGTAGCACTTTCAAGTACTGCAGTTATTTTTATTTTTTTCTTTCCTTCACTCTTATTCCTGTCTTCCTTCCTGTTTTGCTTTCTTTTTTATTTTCTTTATTACTTGGTGCATTTTCCCTACCTTTTATTTCCTTCCATTTTCATTTATATATTCCAGTTTTAATCTTCTATCTGTAATATTCTGCTAATACTGTATCTCATTAACTATTAACTCCAAGGGATAACTTCAAAACCATTTAATACCTTATTTCGTGTTTTTATTAGAACACAAAGTAAATAGCCGTTAAATTGAATTATTGCAAAACTTAACTTATTACAAATATTAACATTCGCTTCCAAACTTTACATACTTATATAAGTTAATTAGTTCAACCTTAAGTAAACTATCAATAAAATATACAAATATATATGGGTATAGGCATATATGTATCTATACGTACATACGCTAAAGCCCAGCCGATCCACGTCCATGTTGCTTCCTTGTCTCTTGTCCTAGCACGTCTAGCCACACTGCACAGAAATCAAAAGGGAAGAACGTCTGCCCGGATGCGACACTGTCGGGTTTATACCACCAATAAACTTTACTGCAGGTATAGTAAAGCCCTAATGTGGAAACTAACAGCAGTTCGAAATACAATGACCAGACGGATGGACAATTCTCACAAACAATTGTCATTACTGGGAACTTCCCGAAAATGTCAGTGCTTTTTGTGAGTGAGTTTTCACTTAAATAGGTTTAAAAGACAAAAAGGTAGAAAACTCGACCAGTGTTAACGAAATCAGGCTCCAGAGGGAAGTTGACGCGTTTCCTTTTTTCAATTGGTAATTTGTTCCACGACGTCGGACGAAACTATGTGTTGCAAACGAAATAATTATTTGTCATCTTTTTAAAAAATGTTTTCGAATTTACGCAATAAGAATATTTTCAGACAGGTTTCCTTATTTCTTAAAACTATTAAATAAGAAACATAAAAACATAATTTGGACATTGGGTTTAGTTTAGAAATATTTTCTGATCAGGCTTGTATAGCTAGAGATCGACGTTGTAAGCTTGGTGCAATGAGGACTGGTTTATTATCCACCAGCCTATAGTTATTACCTGTCGTTACTAGTCGTAAAATGAACGACACTTATGTGCTGTTAGGCCCCCCAATATATCCTGAGACAGCCAGAACCTTCATAATCGTTAAACTTTCAGCGTAAAATGTCGATTAAAATGTCGCATTTAAAATTCACAGAATTCACGTGAATAAAATAAAATAATTAGAAACTTATTGTTTATACCAGTCTTCGTTTTCTTAGTCCAGTTTTCTGGAAGCATGTTTCCCTGAACGAGGAAAACGTGCCTCTCAATAGCCTAGACAATAATATATTAACTATGGTTATAGTTGTTAATCTCATTAACCCCCACCACAAGTCATGTCCACACCTGCTTCTGGTTTAAACAATCCATTACAATGTTCAGATTTCAAATGAATGGTAGAGGCTTCTTATATATGTTTATATATGCACAATGTATATACATTTGGTGTATTTACATAAAGTATATGCTGTATGTATACAAATACATAATGTGATCTTATGGTTGAATGAAAGACTTGACTTTTAAAGACATTTTCAGGACATTAGCCAAAGAATAGCTTAGTGCTTAGCTTTTGCCATCTTTTCTCTCAGCAACACATAGGCTCTGTGTCACATATGGAGCGACCACTGCTGTTCCACAAAAGTTTATCGTTCACAGCAGAGCATTGGAGACATGCATAATGTTAATTTGCGAATTTGGTATTAAAGGGGGTAAGATTTGTTAAATGGGTTTCTAAATGTATTGTTTTCCTACATTTCGAATTGAGGGAGTACATAGTCAACGTAACGCACATTATTGTTGTAAATCCAACTTTTATCATCACGTTTGGTGTAACAGAGCATAGAAAACACCCAAAACGTTCGTTTGGGAATTTAACGTTATTTTTGCAATACATTAAAATATTAAAGTGGGGTACGTTTCTGAATATATTATTTGCCTACAATTCGATTTGAACAA
Organism: Prochilodus magdalenae; assembly: GCA_024036415.1. Taxonomy (NCBI): domain Eukaryota; kingdom Metazoa; phylum Chordata; class Actinopteri; order Characiformes; family Prochilodontidae; genus Prochilodus; species Prochilodus magdalenae. Next base: position 25,670 of record JAMWET010002422.1, read on the forward strand.
GTACATAGTCAACTTCATTCACATTCCTGTTTCTAAATCCAACATTTATCACCACGTTTGGTTATAACGCGGTTACAATGCGGATACTTACAAAGCTTATAGGTCTTTGACCACTGCTTTACTGATTCTCTGACGTCATATTTTCCAGGTAGTCCTAGTACCTGTATTGAGATCAGGAAGACTCCAGAACCCATATCAAACAGGCAGTGTGCATGCGCGGTGTTTACCCTTGAACTATATAATTCTAAATAGAAGTCACTCCCTGGTTGACCTGGAATACAGTTTGTAGCACACATTAGATGAACACTTTCTCAACATTTCTCCCCTAGAAATGTATGTTGAAGCTTCCACAAAGTGGGAATAATCTGGGACGGAAGGACAGCGTTCAGTAATGACATGTAATTGCATTTGACAATTAGTTCTAAACACTTAAGTGCAGTGTGGAAAGATGCATGCTAACATTGATCATGACTGTTTGGGTAACGAAAAGGCCATGTTAAGTAGGAAATTCCAGCGCATCTCATGAAGTTTCCCTAGTGGCCTAGCTGTAGCGGCGTATGTCCTTGAGGTCTTAGCAAAAAGAAAAAAAAGACTGTTGGCCGAGCAGAAAGGCAGCATAGGCCAACTGAACAAACTGAAAGACGAATAGGAAGCAATAGAATGTGTCGTCATGTTTATTCTTCTGTTGATGTCAACAACAATGGCATGTACACACACAGTTCTGTCTATATTCACATGAGGAACAGCAAAAACGAGCATATTGATAACAGCAAGATATTACAAGACGTACATGGAGGTTATACTCAGTGCAATTTAAAATCTACGCTATAACACCAGCACGATAAAATAACAACATTTCCTTTAATAAAGTAGGGTAGTAACTGTAGCAAGTATGGTAATCTACACACAAACGTGTGTTCTCCGTATAGGCAGTTTAAGTTGTTGGGGGAAATCTTTTTTTTGTTCATTATTATTTTTATTATTATTATTATTCTGATTTTTATTAAACAAAGCAGCTCTGTGATATGGAGGATAAACCCTAAGCTTTGTCTAGTTAGGTAGTGCCGTGGTACAATCTCTTGAAATTGTTAGCTTGGCTCTGAGCTCGCTAAGCCTTCTGAAGACTTAAAAAGGCTCGATAAACAAGGTAAGTGTTCCAAGGGTAAATCATATAACTTAATACACTAGAAAAAAGAAGATTTTTTAGGAAATCTTTAGGTAGAAATCTATATTGCAAATTCCCCATGATTAGGTAGCTTCTGTCGAGATTTTCAAACGATTGCAATCTCTGTGATCCCAATAAAATAATCAAAGAATTACAAAATGTAATCTCGCTCATCACAAAGCGTAATAATAAAACTACACGTACTAATCGATAAAGAATGCGAAATTCAGAATACATATCACTACACTTGTCAACGCCGTCTTCGAAGGAAACAAAATGGCTCTAATGACATTTCCATATTCTGAAGAATATACTGAAGTAACGTTTTACGGTAACACTGGCTTTTGTTATTATTCTTCGCTCGTTGATATCAGAGGGATATCAAAACATTGTGGCTAGTTCTATATACAAGATCAGCACAACAGTCAAGGTACACGCCCTAATGCCAATATTTCACGAGTTCTTGGTGTGAATTTGTGGCTACTCGGGACTATTTTAGTCCAATTTTATTATTCACAACTTCCTGCCAAGTGTATGAAATGCAAGTGACTCCAACAACCGAGCATCATTCCCAAATTAAATGTTAGCTTGACATTTCTTGTAACCTAACAGCTACATAATTTGGCATTTGCGTCATCCCCCCCATGTTAAAAATTTCTTGAGCGACGGTAAAAGAGCTTTTTTCTGGCTTGATTGAGAGTGCTTTTATGTGAAGACTAATGTCTGTGGGTTTTTTTCTCACTTTTTGACCCAACTGTTCTCTTTCATTGGCCATCCTTGCAAATCTCTTCTATTTCTGCCATATAACCATAAAAAGACCATAAAATCACTCCTTGCTTTGCTCTTTCTCTTCCGTTTCCTTTTCTTCTGCTTCTTCCGCTTCTCCGTCCTCGTTGCCCTCTTCCTCGGCCTCTGCTTCGGCCTCTGCCTCTCCTCTCTGGCCTGGAAACTTGTCTTTATTATTCTCCTTTTTCCACTTCATTCGCCGGTTTTGAAACCAGATCTTCACCTGCCGTTCGGTCAAGCTCAGCGCGTGGGACACCTCGATCCGCCGTTTGCGCGTGAGGTACGGGTTGAAGAGGAACTCCTTCTCCAGCTCAAGAGTCTGGTAGCGGCTGTACGTCTGCCTCCCGTTGCGTCTCCCAGGGGCTTTGGAGTAAAATAGGAAATATATGAATTAATTGTACCAATCAAGGTAAAGCTTAGATTAGATTTTTTTCAGTGCTTTAATTGACATTCACATAAATTCACATGAACAGATGAATATTTGCAATGTGTAGTCGTTTAGTATGCTGCAATTACAACGACTTGTGTTTTTATTTTCATTCCGTCTCCCTCCCTCCTTTCTCTCTCTCTCTCTCTCTCTCTCTCTCTCTCTCTCTCTCTCTCTCTCTCTCTCTCTCTCTCTCTATCTCTCTCTCTCTCTCTTTCTTTCTTTCACTCTTTCTCAAACCTTTAAACCTCCTTCTCCAACACGAGTCACCTGTATAATGTAGGCCTAATGTATTCAACACTGTGATGTTTACAATAAAATAATACCTCCCAGTCGGTTATACATTAATGAAACACTTCATCCCTGAAAACTTTTCCAATAGCACAACTTCTCAAAAAGGTATGCCAGTTCCAGCAAAGATGGGAAAGTGGAGCTAAAATATAAGTTAGCCATTTTTACTATTAAATTCTTTCTGTTTCACGTGCAGTGGTGTAACTTACACTTTAAAGCTCGAGGCGGTGTATCTCTCTCTTACACACACACACACACACACACACACACACACACACACACACACACACACACACACACACACACATTAAAGCAATGTACTGCCGCAATTAAATTAATTCCAGGATCACTTGTATCTAAATCAGCTCTTCAGGAACTGTGGATGCTAAGATGCTATTAGAGATAGCTCAGTTTCCGTGGCCCTTGCGATAATAATTGCGAAACTAGTGCTGTTTCGAGGGGGACATACCAAACGTTACATTTTAGCAACACACAATAATTTGCTGATAATGCGCTAGAGAGTCCAATCGAGGATCGATATTTCATCAACATCACCCGCAACAAGCCCATACACTTCAGCCTAGATCCAACATGCTATTGTCAGTCCCTCCTTGTGCTCCCTCTCTCTATATTGACGGCTAAAACAACCGCTACTGCCTCAGTGTAGACCTCGTAAACCCTCCCTGTCCTTAGACTACATTCAACCGGCCTTGTTTCTTGTGACAGTACAGGAAATCTTCTCCTCTTAGGCAACAGTCAGAGCCTCTTGGGTCATTTAATAGACCAGGGGCTGTCTAGGAAGTCAAGAAAGACTCAAATGTAAATAATAACGATAACAACGTTTAGCCTATTCTGAAGACATAATCTTAGACCGATATAAACAGTAGAGTATTACGGATTATAGCGATAGCACACTAACAAACGCGCTCAGAGAGAGAGAGAGAGAGAGAGAGGGTGGCACACAAACATGGCTGATTTGCAGATAATGAAAGTAAAGTAACAGTAATAAAAAATAATAAAAGCATTAATAGTAATGATAATCAGTGCTCTAACCGTGGGGTCGCATCCATGGGAACATGAGGCTGGGAGAGGAATTTTGATTTAAGTGGCCTTGTCCTTCTCCAGGGTTAGAGCTATTGGACGATTTACAGTCTGGGTACTGCGCTAAGCTCGCCTCTTGCTGGGTACCATAAAGCGATTGCCTCGGAAGAGCTTCGTATCCATAAAATTTCGTCGCGTCTCCGTGACACGCCAAGGCGCAGGGGTTCTGCTGGTAGCCGGGGTTGGAGATGCCCGTGGTGCCGTGATGGAAAAAGTCCTGTACGTGATGGGACGGGTGCTGGAAGCCTGGCGCAGCTGCTCCATGTCCGTACACCAGCGTATGGCTTCGGGTAACGCTCTGTGGGAACCTGCAGTCGTAATAAGTTGGCTCTAACGTCTCGCCACCTTTGTACTTGGAGAAAAGAGGGTTAACAAAATAGGAGCTCATGTTTATCTTGCATTAAAAAAGAGAGAGATAGAGAGAGAGAGGGGAAAAGACAGGGGGAGAACGAGAGGGAGAGTAAGTCTGTTGGAAGTATATTCCTCTTGTCTAGATGGTGGCAAGCTATTGTTGCTGTTCCAAATGGCATACAGCGTAGAGCAACCGGAACTAGATGGAGA
>JAMWET010002422.1:35000-217500 GCA_024036415.1 Prochilodus magdalenae
TTGAATAAAAATTCCTTTTCGAGTTCCAGGGTTTGGTATTTTGTATAGGGGCATCGCTTCTTTCTTGTGGAGCGTGCATGGATCCAGTTGGCCACGGGATTGTCTGAAAAACAGTTATAAATAAGGAAAATTAGACAAAATCCTTAAAACCAGGTCATTTTATACATCCATGAATGAGTTTTATATAAACATATTTGTGGTTCAGTACTATCTCTTGCTTGCAGTTGGAAAATAACTGGTGTAGCCGTAATTGATGTAATGAACATTCACAGATAATCCTAGTATCTTCCCATAGCTCTGAAAGTGCTTACTCGCTGTGAGAACTGGCGTCGTAAAGTAGTGAATACATCTATTCGCTTTATAGGCCCATAAAAAAGCCTAATGCGCCTTGTGGCTCAAGTCTGCAGTCAAAACGTTCTGCTATGCGCTGAATGCATCGCTTACATTCCGTTTGTCCTTTGCTGAAGTTGTCGTTCACTCCTATGAATATAATTTCTCAAAACAGGCATGAAACGTGTTTTATTCTATTGATGCAAGTAAACTTCTAAAATTAGGCAATAGAAACAAACGAAGCCTACTTGTAGAAGCAGTATGTTAATTGCACACCTAAAATAACTCTACATGGTATTTTTATTCTGATGTGGCAATTTAATTCACGCCTACTACTACTGTCGCTACTACTTCACTGCCTATGTACCTTGTAGCGATTAAAAAGTCGTATAAAACTGAGGTTATTGCAAGCACGCCTTGTTAATATTATTAGAAACTAAGCACGAGTGACTTAGCATGCACTGGCTTGCCAGACCTGTCTTTCAAGGAGACCACTTTTATAACCCGCTAGCCGTTTTACAGCCCTGTCTTATGGCGTTTTTCCTCAATGGATAGCCCCCCAAAGCAGACTTGAGCCAGCCGAGGACGGTAGGGGCTAGATGAAAGGGTATAGAACTTGGTTTTACGACGGACGACAGCCAACAAGCGAGCGAGTGCAATAAAGCGAACTGCATCTCAAACCCAGTTGTAAACAAGAATGGCTTTCACTTACTGGGGTCCAATTCAGCCTTCTCGTCTTTGTGCTTTCCGGAAGACAGGATCTCCGACTCCGGCGAAGGTGTATTCTGCTGCTTTTCTCTGATGTCGACGGCCGAGCAGTACAGATAATCCGAATAGGTGCGTCCGTTTGAAGCCAAGCAGTCTCCAGTTCGCGGATCCTGGAAGGCGTCAGGCTTCAGCCCGTAGTGCCTGCTGTTAGCTGGGTAGCCTGGAAAGGACACGGTACCGGGGATAGGCTCTAGCCACGAGCGAACGTACCTTGAGTCTGTTCCTAAGTGAGGCTGGTGAGTGTACGGGTGGTAGACCACTGACGACTGCGAGTGCCCAGGGGCCCAAGAGGTAGTAAAAACGGGTGGTTTCGGGGCGAAGCTGCAGGACGGATAATCCACGCACTCCGGTACCAAAGCTGTCGGGCGTGAACCGGAGGAGATCGGAGCACTAGTGGGAAAACGAGTCGCCAGTACATCCTCACCCTCGTGGTTGATCAAGGAATCCACATAGTAGTTACTTATAGGACCCGTGGTCGACATGGCGATGCTGCCGTCTCTTTTACATGCATCCGATTATTATATGGAGTGTATGTGTACTTTTTTATCTGCCCATAGAACAATCAAGCCAGGTAATTATTTCTGAAAGCTTCTCCAGCTGCGATTGGTCGACTGCGAAGCACGTGATTACGTTTACCCCCTGAAAAAAAACACCGCACAGCAGATCAATGCGCGGGTTGTCTCGGGATAGCATTGCACTTCAGGATTGCAGTAGGTCGCTCATTTCTAATGTTTGTTTTTTCTTGAAACGACATTGATATAAAGTGACAAAGAGTCATTTTTAACGAGACTGTCTTTTAGGGTAAAACAACACTTCCGTCTTGGTAGAAAGGCGTGAAGTATATTCAAGGTCCTGTCTAGGAACTATTTTTTGGTGTAATCAATCTTGGTCGAACATATACTAGACCCCTCTGTTTGGCTAGTATTTTGCGCATTACCCCTAGTATGTTATCATCTGAGTTAGCCTTTACCCATGCCACTGTATCATTTAGGTTTGTTGGTTTTATTATTTTTGTTTTGTTCTGTAATAGAGAAGGAAAATGTTCAAAGGCGCACGGAATGGACTTATCTATGGCGCAGATGTAGGACTTTGGCTTGCTGTAGCTCACTGGAAACCCTGAGCTTCCACCAGTTTCAAATAAACACATTTCGGGATATCCCTCATAAAATGGAGTTTTAAAAAATCGCAGAGGTGGGAATAGCAAGGCGCTTGCAAACTTGGCCACGACAGTGGCTATATTCGGCAAGTGGTCGTGCATGCTTTTATGTCCTTCAATAAATTTTTATGGGGACCATTTGATTGTTCATAAACGTGTCGTTAATAAAACTGCAGTCGAGTTTCTTGCTTAACATAAAACCAACACTGCGCTTGTGAAACAAGTCTCATCAAAACCCAAACGTCGAAGACAGCATTCAGAATCGAGGGGGGAATAGAGTTCTATGTGTTGTCTATTCTATAACGTATTTGTCTCTGGACTCTGGAAAGTAAGTCTGTGCGATTTGTGATTAAACACTTAAACAAAAGACCTTACATGCAAATTAATGTAAAATTTGGTATTATTTTTAGCACAACAATTCAGATAAATAACAATGACAATAATCATACTTCAAGCAAAAAACTTTGTGTGTTTGAGCAGTTACTAAGACAGATAGTCAGAGAACACTAAATATACTGTTCATTTATATATGGCGCCATTTTGCAGTTCTGTACACTTGTAGCTTTTTATAACGATCACAGCGTCATTAATCGCATCGATTTGAATGATTAGTTATAGTTTTAGTCTGCTTCATTTTTAATCTATCTTCTCTTTTCTCACTCTTTATAAATCACTTGCGCATGTATATATTTTATTAATGTTTTAAGGTAATAATGCCCAATTTGCGGGTGCAGTTAATTATAAAAAATAAGATGTGGATATGGATGATGCTTGTTTTAACATTTGTTCACTATGTATTTTTTTCTTATGGACTGCTTTAAATCAGTCATTCAGTTGCGATGTTCTCTTACTTGTTTGTTGATTTTGATTCGTTTTAACCTTTTTGGACAATTGGCAATGTGTTGATTTTCGTCTGCAGTCACTGTCAGTGTTAGGCCCAACCTCGTGCCGACCACATGAGGTCAGGCTTTATTTTAGGTCCAGTATTTACTCAGAATTTAAAAGATTAACAAAAAACAGAATGGTCTTTTAATAATAATAGGACGAGCACCGCTTGCACATTAATACATGTTTACAAATTACAACATCTGTCTGTTAAGAGAATAATTAGTCTGAGGCGTTTTTACACCTGGCACTACTTAAAAAACTTCCAGATTTGTGGTCGCAGTAATACATGAACATCTGAGCATTAAAACTCAGGAACGTTTGTTTAAAGCGTCTCTCAGGCCACTGAAGAAAACATTGTCCTAATGTCCTATATGTCCAAAAAATGTCCTAATATTAAAATCTACACTAGATTTTACTAAAGCTGGTATTTATTATTCTTTCTTGCTGTTATGATTCTAGTATTTAAGCCAGCTGCCAGCTATATATATATACTATATGGAGTTTGTTCAATAAATACAGGTACCATCAAGATGTTTTGGATAATAACCGCAAGAAATACTTCAAGTCCTCTAAGGACGCTCCTAGGGCTGACGTTAGTAGACTTGAACCACAGACTGATTTAAAAAGCATATCCATTAACATACGTCATCACTGTGTTCTGTGCAGACTGAAGGAGCCATGAACGTCAATGTGATTTTTTTAAGTATCAGTCTAATTTTCTGTAATATTTCTGGTTTGTATTCTAGATTGCTTGATTTGGAGTGCTGCGATGTATTGCGCACGCTGTGAGCATGCACAACTGCTGTTTTCGCAACGCCTCACAGCGTCTTTAAAAAGTAAAAAAAAAAATATTCTTTGTCATATGTATTTTCTTGTTCCTTTGCGCTGTGCAACACTTAAAGGCTGACATGTGTTGTATTATCTGTCACTGTTCAAATAAACATTACTAAAATTATCAATGTCTTGTCTTGTATTTTGTATGTGTTAACGTGCCGTAGTAAAATTTAATTAACACTGAGTTTGGGGATATTTTCACGAAAGTTTTTTTTTTTTTTTTTGTGGTGTGCTTCACACCATTGAAATAAATCACAAATTAGACTAATTATGTCACATGTTTAAATGCCATGATGGATATGTTTCACTCACATCTTATTTGATTGGTATTCTGTTTTTCACTGAAGACTTAGATGTTGTTTTTGAAACTTTGTTCCAATTTTGAAAGCATTTTATTAAGCTTTTTAAGTCTGTCAGAGCTTTAAATGAATGGCTATTAAGTGGAGGCAGTGTTGTCAATTCCCGGTGCAGATTGGTCTCATTGCTCTTCACAAGAAAATGTGCACTTAGACCCCCCCCACTCCGCCCACCACCGAATTTCTTGTTTGATATTTCCTTACAGGAACTTTAACCGAACTTTGCACCGTGGTTCCACGTAAATGAAGTATAACAGAATCAGCATAATCATTGTCCTTCATATTACCAACTTTTGCAAGTGTTTTTTTTTTATGTACTATGTAGAAATATATATATATATATATATATATATATATATATATATATATATATATATATATATATATATATATATATATACAGACATATATATACACACACACACACACACACACACATATATATATATATATATATATATATATATATATATATATATATATATATATATATATATATATATATATATATATATCACATTATATACGTATACTGGAGACCATCGAGAAAGCAAAGAAACGCAGTGTACAAGCCTTCATGTTTGCCAGTCGGTAGCATGTTTAGCCTTTGGATGCTATTCGTTTGTGACAATGATTAAAAAGGTCATTAAACATCACGGTACCTCCCTTTATGTGTCAACATCTTTCTGCACGCTTTACGATGATAATACGCCTCAGTTAAACTACTATTACCATCCAGCTGCGGCACAGATAAATTAATTAAGAAGCATTTAGTTTAAGATATGAGTTTTGAGATAAGAAAAAGAGAAAGCGTTGTGCAGGAGGGAACGTGGATGGGAACGGTTGGTGAGGGGGTAGTTAGGCCATGGGAAACATTCTAAATGAGTCTGTCCCTTAGTACAAGGACATGCTTATATTGACCTATGCACTCTAAGGGCTAATACTGAGCACGGACACTGAAATTCGCTTTCTGAGCTGTTAACCCAAATGTGTTTGTAATAAAATAAGGTCATCTGAAGTTGTTGAATTAGATTAGATTAATTAGGAAATAACTGGAACAAAGCTAAACAGCCAGGCCTAGGAGTGCCAGGTTCAAATGTGCGCCCTCCAAACATATAGACGAGACCCCAGACACGCAGGGAAGGACTTCACATAATGCTGGCATAATGGAGCTCGCAAAACTAAACCTATCTGCACGTGAACGATGAGGAGAACTGCTACGAAGACCGTACAATAAACTATTTGTAATGCATCGTATCGTATCCGATTCAAACCTAGAACTGCCTCCTAATTTTAAAAAGGCAGCAAGTATATTTGTTTTATCTCCTTATAAAGGGACCTTGAAGTGAAGTAAAAACAAAAGGTGCCACCTTCTAATAGCAGAGTTACCAAATGCCTACTGGTTTGGACTACCGCGTCAGTATTAGAGTTCTCTAAATGGAGTTATTAATTCATTGTGTATTTGGCTTTAGTAATGTAGTTCATAACAAAAAAAAAGCACTTCACACACAATGTACCTACTTTTTACATAAATCTATTAATATGAAAATGATTTTCATCTACACTACATGGCATTACTCTGCTGGAGCCCGTGGTCAGTAGAAAACACTTATTCTACTTGTTAACGTGTTAACAAAAGGATTAGGTTTAATGCAGTTACACATGGTTCATAATGTAACATCTAGACCTCCAGTTATGAAATAAGTTAATTAAACAGTGAAACTTTATTCCCCATCTAGCTATGCAAGTTATGCAGACAAGAGACGTTTGGCCAATGCTTTCATACAGTTATATATCTGTAACACTAAACTTTCGTTTAGTATGGGTCCAGGCAAAAGAACATCCTAATAAAGAGTTTTTAAAACCGTGTTTAAATATGATTTTTATCTAAGAATGCATTTATTCGTAAGGTCAACAATGAACAACACAAGAATTACAAAAAGTAGTTAATACAATACCGTTGTGGTTGTTTTTAAAATAAAAGTGTGAAAATAAGTACATTTAATGCATTGCTGACTTTTTATGTTATAGTGTATTTTATTTGCATTATATAACATATAAACACTAAACAGGGTACTTAAATTTGCAGGATACATTTGTTGCCTGTGGAGAATGTTAAAATCACTAAAACACGTTTTGATTGGAGGTAATTTCCAAACTTTGCACATATTTGTAGCAGCAAATCTGCAGTATATAAAGAGGGAAGTAAAACAACAGTAAATAAGATCCGTGCATATCGTTTATGCATGCGTTTGTACCATTAAGCCTACAACGTACTTTGGAATTGGAATTAGTCTGCTGCAGTGATGCTGCTACGTTGGTTAGAAAATTAACTACCTCGGGATAAAACAAGAAACAGCAGTCATCCGACTAGCTCCAAACTCTCTCATTCACTAACCGTGGTCAGTTGTTGCTGACGTCCTGAAACTGTACATCTACTTTCTCTCTGTATTCTCGTGCATTGAGGTTTTCCTTCCGGGAGTGGACCTGGGTCAGCTAATGCTAATGTTTTGCCATGTCACTGCTAGTAGCCTATAGGTCTGGCCGTGCACTATGATACTACTATGTTTCTGAAAAAAAGCAACATACAGTATTCTAGGAGCTACAGAGCCTTTCGGTCATTGGAAGGAAATTGCCTCTATATCCGTGAGCTAGGCGGCAGCGTCCTGTGGGGGTCATTTCGTGTGCTGTAAACTCTTTGTTGGTGACGCATTCCAGAGGAGATCCCCATTCACTGAACTGAATGAAAATGACTTTGGATTCCAGACTGTCTCCTCCCGTCGCAAAACAGCTGAAGGGAGGAGAGGGGGTTAAGATAACAAGCAAAAATGGCGAGAGCGATGCACCCACTTCCATGGGACAAAAAGGTAGCAGCCAAATACAACACTAAACCGTGGAACTGTACAGTGGTATTGTTGTGGTGGCCAAGGGAGTGGTTTGGAAAATTTAAATATGCAGCCATCCAATTATTCCTCCGATGTGTACATGTTTTTTTATTCTTTGCAGAAAAAATTGTTTACGTATTTCGGTGTGATCTACTACTCTACTGTGCATGTGTGTATGCAAAACCATTAAGTAAACCCAATAACGTAAATAAATCACCCACACACTTTTTAAATAGGCATGTGCTTTATCGCCCTCCCTCTGGGCTTGTTTGGCATGGTTTAGGCCTATACTGAAAACGCGAAACATCGAGAAATACTTTGTTTGGAAGTGGCAGTGCTTGTAAAAGATATCTTGTATGGATTCTCGTAACACTAGAAAGCAATGGAGAGTTGTGGATACTTTCTTCATTCCTATTAACTCAATCGAATGACAGCGGTTGCATGTGTGAAGTTTCCTTTTAGGCTGGTAAACAGACAATTACCAAGACATGTCAAAAACAAAGCAATATACGTTAAAGAATCATATGAACCGAATAAAGAAAAATAAACCTTAAAGATCCGTGTACGTCTTATGTACCAAAAAAAAAAAAAAACACACACACAAAGACGCTTCCCCTGAAATACTGCAAAGACTGTTTAATTATGCTGACTTTGTAACTGGATTGCATTCTAAAATTTATGAATTTTAAGTAATAGGTACTCAACGTCTTATTAACACAGTAAGTGTAAAACACAAAGCTCCATATCGCCATTGCCAAACCTCGCATCTCAAAAACGCTTACTTTACAGGATAGTCAAAAAAAATCCTAATGGCTTTTAATGTAAGTCAGTGTAACCAAAGCTTTGGCAATTCCTTTGATTCATTCGTCATGAAATAAACACACAATGTAAAGAATCAGGAATATGGAATGTATGCCAAAAACTGGAAAATGCACAAAATATGAGCAGCAAAATATAACCCTGACAGCAGTAATAATGTACAATAATAACAATAATTAAGAACATCCTGTCAGTTGCGTTTTGCAGCGTTTGATCTCTCCTATTGCTTATTTGTGCCCATTATAGCATATCCATAATCAATGGCAAAACACCACCTAAACTTTAGGAATTGGTTCTGCACTCAAACCAGTTTCACGTATTATTTCAATTTATGAAAAATTCTACTTTTGTTGCAAGATTTATTTATTTATGTATTTATTTATTTATTTATTTAAGGGTATTATTTATGAAGGGTAAATGAGGAGATACGTTTGTTGTTTCTCAAACTCTATTCACACATAAGCATACTTTTACACCTACTATACCCATCTTTACTATTTGCTGCATTCTGAGAATTTGAAGATTGCCTTTTTAACTTAAGTTTTCTTTTCTTTGTTTTATTACTCTCATTTGTTGTTTTGTTTTTGACCCCACAGTGGAAAAAGTGCCATGTGAAGTTTAAATATATATGTAATGTGTATTAAAATGTATAAAGATGAATAATGTAATTTATGTTGGATAGTAATCTTAGTAGTCAGTCTAACCATCCAACCACTGACCCATCCATCTCCTCCATCCAGCCATCCATTCATTCAAGTAAGATCTTTCCTGTCTAACTATTTTATCTCAGTTTCATTGTGAACGCCACTATTAAAACCACGCAGTAGTCCGGGTCTGTACCAAACCTGTACCAAAACTTGAAATCAAAGAATGAACCGCTCTGCAGCTCGGTCGAAGTTTACCCACATGATGTTTACAACCTTTTCTCCCTCTGAGAGCCTAAATTCGCTTTTACAGCCGGGCACTTAAAAGGCGAGCAAAGGAGAAAAAGAGCCCGCCGTGGCTATAACCGTTCAGTTCATTTACAATGCCATTTGCGAAGACTTCACTGCACAGGGTGTAATTTAACAGCAATTGTCGCCCTTGATGAAGACGAACTGACGTAATCAAGGCAGTTTCTTGTTGTCGAGCCAGGAAGCCAATCCCAACAACATGAAACTACCTAAACCACGCACCAGCTGCGCGTTATCCACCGGAGAAGACATTTTTCTAAATGCAAGTAAGAATTTTTTTATTCTCCTTCACAATTCTTCAGATGACATAGTGCTCGACCTCCAAGCCGCCTTCTCTTTCCTCGCAGCCCAGCTTCAATCAATCTACTAAACTTTTAATAGGCTAGCACTTGAATTAACTTTCTATCTAGCCCAGATAAAGATGTCTATGTGTTTTGCATGAGAGTGAAAGTGCAACAAACTACTAGAAATTGCCAGGCAGAGCAGTGCATCTTTGATGGAGGAAAACAAAACGGAAAATCAAACAACAAAGTTTATCCTAATAATTACAGCAAATATTATTTGAGATATACAGATAGCATAAAACCTCAATCCACAATCATGACTACATAAGTGATCAGATAATGTATCTACAAATAGATCACCACAATAGTGAATAACCATAACTACAAAGAAGACCAAGGCAGTCACACGTGTTTCAGCAATTAGGTAACATAACCACAGCAAGACCAACGCAGTCCTGATTATAGTACACGACCATCACTCCAAAATGAGATGTCACTGTCTAGTATTCAGGAAGGTCTGATTCCTCAAATCAATGCTGCGTCAAGCACAAAAACAAATCCTCAAAGCGGTAGAGCAAGTAGTACAAATGACTGTCCTACCTTTCCAGCCTTTTCCCACGATGGTCTTCTCTTCTGTAGTAGGATCCCCACATTAATCATGGTGGTCGTTGTTGCTGTTGTTTTTATTGTTGTTGTTGTCGCCGGTGTTGTTGTTGTCATACATCCATGCTCATTGCTTCGTGTGCTTCCCCATAGCCATTGTACAAGCCCTCTGCCTCCAATAGCAGCCAGGCAGCCCGCAGAGCGCGCCAGTGAGGCCAGCGCGTTGCAGTCCCGGGTATGTGGATTAGCCCTCCTCCACTCGGCTTTTAATGCATCTTTACTGCACCAGCACATTATATTTGCAGATCATAAAATCCACCCCCAGCGCTTTTCCAGGACCGTCATGACATTACAATTTTATGACCTTGACTTACTGTGGTCACCTGGATAATATTTAAATCAACGTTATGGGTCTCCCACTCTTATTGGAAGTGCTACAATCTTTCTCTCTCTCTCTCTTGCACTCGCACTCTCTTTCTTCCTCTTGCTCTCTTTCTCTCTCGCTCTCACTCTCTCTCTCTCTGCTTTTTTTATCCTTATGCCATTATTTCTCCTTCTGAATAGAACGCCAAAGAGGATGACCAAGGGGACGGAGATACCAGGACATTAGATTTCCCAACCCCTCTTTTTTTATTATGTATCTCTCGGATTAGAAATCAAATGGACAAAAACAGCAATTGGCATGCAGAATACAGGGTACGCCACACGCGCACTTTCATTGACAAACACGCTAATCTAAGACATCAGATAGACAACTCATGTTTGACAGGCTAAGAGTAAAACAGCTTCTGCTCGTAGCAAGACTAACATTTGCACTGAAGTGGCCCGTTATATGCGCCAGTGCCGTATTTACAATGTTTCAATCTGCGGCGCGGTTCAGGTGGGCCGTTCTGGCGGGGTGTTAAAGACCAAATTGAGTATAGTATTTTAAATGAGTATTGTCAGATGCCAGCTCTCAAGTCTCCGCATCGTGCGGTGTATGTGTGGGCACGCGAGTGACTGACAGAGAACGGCAAAGACAGACGTATAGAGAACTGATAAAACTGCGCATTGAACATTACGCAATTTAAATTTGCACATGATCATATGCACTTGATCAGACTGAAAGTTTGCAAACGTTTTATTTACGTGCAAAACCTTTGAGTCACGTAAATAAAAAAGCACAATCTTAATGCGCGTAAATATACTGCTTTTTGTTTGTTTGATTGTTTGTTCTGCCTTAGTTGAAGTTATAGCCAGTTAGCTCTCGGACTCGACTTTCCCTGTTGAGCTTCTTCAGTTTCATCCTTCTGTTCTGAAACCAGATCTTGACCTGTCTGTCTGTGAGGTTGATACTCTTGCTGATCTCCAGACGGCGCTCTCGAGTCAAGTACATGTTGAACAAGAACTCCTTCTCCAGCTCAAGTGTCTGATGCTTTGTGTAGGGACATCTCTTCTTGCGTCCACTTTTAGCCTTTAGCCAGTTTCCAGTCGCGTTTTCCATCTTTACTTCATCTGTGGCAATAAAATATAAGGATATCATAAATATATAAAGTAGAAATGTAGCATATAAATTTACAATATATTACATACCACATATATACATATATACAGCCACAAATAATTAAACGTGAATGTGAAATATGAAATGCAATCATTCAGTCCGAGTAAATTGTTTCAGACTGGAACATCGCATACATTAAAAAAGAGCCTAAACTACATCCTATATATGAATTATGTATCCTAACTAACACATGGCTGAGTAGAATGGGCATGGGGATTTTGAAAGCTATTAAATAAGATAAAAATTGATTATGCGGCTACAACCACAACGATTTGATAGATTTCATATTATCTCCAAATATCTCTAAAATCACACTTTATCAAAGTTAGCAAAACCACTTCTACCTTTCCTTTGGCATCAGTTGTGTTCATACAAAGTCTTTTATAGCGACGATTACTCCTAAAAATGCGAGATTCCAATAGAACGACATAGCGCTGAATATTTTACATTAAACCGGAGCACGCGAGATATCCGTCGATTTCTTATGTTCGTGTGGGTAAAAGCACGTCCGTCGTGAAACGAAGCGCTGATTGTACACACATTCTTGGGCAACGAATTAGAGAAATGACTTACATTCTGAGACTACAGTAAAAAATGATGGAACTTAATATTTTGTTGAGTTTCTTAAAAGATTTAGGTTTCACATCTTCTACAGAGAACATGCAAACATATGTAAAAGTGGCATTTTGCCAATACCTGCACTCTTTAGTACACTTGTTTGGCCACTTTATATATATCCTGCATAAAAACTGTACCTTTTTACTTTTTTCCGCATCACCAATGAAATTCTGAACTAGCACATTAACCCTTAACAACCAAACTTGCAGCCAATTGCTCGTTGATAAAAATCAAAATGATATTTGGGCCCAATTACATATATATATATATATATATATATATATATATATATATATATATATATATATATATATATATATATATATATATATATATATATATATATATATATATAATTCAAAAATAATAAATCAAATGATAATTGGGCCCAAATACCATTGTTCATACATGCTTGAAATATTTTTTGTTCCGAGGTTAATATTTGGCTTTCACGGATTGGACGCACAAATAAACGCATGATATGAAACTACCAGCATGATTAAATTACAAGCACAACAGCGCCAGTTCTCCTATATTTAGACCTGCCAGCAGTCGCTATAGACAGACAGCTGTATCGCTGCAGGAAACACCTCTTTATTATTACAATACGATGGGAAGCACATTTCGCCCCGGGGTCTATTACCCTTTACTTCCTTAAACATAAAACGTTTGTGCGTAAAATTGTATCTGCACAGTTACCCACTGCGGCGCATGAAATTACGTAACCATTTAATTAACATTAGAGGAAGGTTTTTGTTTAGTTGTGTCTGTCTGTGTGTGTGTGTGTGTGTGTGTGTGTGTGTGTTAAGAGAGAGAGAGAGAGGAAGAGAGAGAGAGAGAGCTTGTGTGATCGTGTTTATTTCAATGCTAAGTGCACCACGCGCAGTTTGCGTGTTTATGAGGCCATGTTGAACACAGTTGCTATCGTAAACATGAATTTAGAAAGGGCATTTAGAGGTCAACTTTACTTCTTTTTAGTCGAATGCGCACACGGAACACATCTGGGCCTAGGAGCCCAATACAGCGACTAAGTGACCACTAGAACCTGCGCTTTCTTTTAGCTTAGCGTAATGGGTAGCCTTGCTGCATTCTAGTCTGGAACCTTGAACCTGCTGTTAGTGGTTCCAGTTTCAAATGCTGGGTTAGCAGAAAATCTGCATTCCTTTAGTTGTGGTTGTGTGTGTGTGTGCGTGTGTGTTTGCAGGGGTTGGTTATTTGTTTGTTTTCGTACAATTTAAGGACAGACTGTTTAGGAAAATCAGACCAGCATAATGGTAAATTGCTTTTAGAAGTATTTTTATTGTTTGTTTTTGGTTTACTGTTATGTAAACTACGTATGTATGTATATAATCTTAAAGTTATGCACATGTAAGACAGTTTATTACGTATACTTAGTAATTTGTTAATTAATTATATGTTCACACACACACACACACACACACACACACACACACACACACACACACACACACACATAGACACATACACACAGACACACAGACACACATATATATATTAAGTGTTAAGAGAGAGAGAGGACGAGAGAGAGCATACACACACACACACACACACACACACACACACACACACATATATATATATATATATATATAAATCTTTTAAGAAACTGTGTGTGTGTGTGTGTGTGCGTGTTACTACATAATAGTAATTACTATTATTTTACCATACAGTGATTATATAGATACTATATAATATACATGTCATTACTACATATTATGTATGTAATACATAAATACCTCACGTCTGTAAACCAGTGACGATATAACAACAAAATTATATTACATTAAAATGTGTGCATGCAACGTAAATGAACCCCAACACACGCACAAACATACAAGGAGCGAGACCTGGTCAGTTGGATCACCTTTCAATTCGCTCTCAGAATCATCTGTACAGCTGTCTGTCTTCGGCCCACTCTCTTCCTTCCTGAGCTGCCTCTTATCCGTGCCCTGTTCCTCCGCGCTGGGTTCCTCGCCCGCCGCGTTTTGCTTTGATTTGCTGCTTTTGCCAAAGACATCCGCAGCCTGCGCCTCCACGGGTGTCGTTATTCGGGGTAAAGGGTTAAAGTCCGAACCGAAGCCGTCTCCCTGTTGCCCCCGCTCACTCGCAAACACCTGGCTTCCTCGGAAATAATCGGAGGCGGAGACGCCACTTTGATGATCCGTGTGGTTGTCATTGTCCCCCAGGCGGATGTAAGTAGTAGACGGCTCCTCCGCGGATTCCTTGGGGCTGTCGACGTCTGCCTGGTACAGACAGGGCAGAGCCTCCTCCTTGACGTGACCGGCTGGAAAAGAGCACGGGTGCAAAGGTTGGGCAACAGGTTGCGCGCTCCTGTAAGTTTTAGAGCCCGCTGTCCAGGCGTCCCGCTGCGACAGGTAATGCGCGTGCTGCTGGTGGTAGCCGCTCACCGGCAGCTCGTCCCGCTTAGGATGTGATGCACCGACGATGCCCACGTTCCTCATCATCTGACAGCCATATTCTGCGGGCGTTTGCATATACATTCCGGAGTTTGCGGCATAGCTCTCACCTCTGTACGGAGACGTTCCCCCTACCAGCGAGTCCATCAGAAACGACCCGGCCGCTACGTTGTTGGGACATGACATTTTTGCCACAGGGCGCGTCGATCTTTATGTTTTAAAGCAATTCCGCTCACGTCGAAGAGGGTAAGGACAGTAGGACGCTGACATCTTTTGGGGGGGCGAAAAAATATCAGCAACATAATTATGGATTCAAGGCGCCCTTGTCATGTGATTTCCAGACCAATCGGGTTTTGGAAGTGGCCTTGATGCTCGAGACAGTGCTGACGTCACCGGGGTCAAGTTAGTGAGCGCGTGCGGCTCGGCGTGGAGCAATGGCGCCATCTAGTCGACACAGTCGTGTAAGGACCCGTCAGTCACAGAGAACAAAGAGCTGTCGACTGGGCAAGACGTCCAGTTACGTGGCTTATCCGAGCACAGGAAGGCAGAAACGCAGGTAAATGAAGTAGTGAACTTGATGAACGTACTAAATGACGAGAAATGGAAAGTCAGCACAGCACAGTGTTACAACTTCCCTACACTGTAAAGGGGGTTTCACCAAAGTGAAAGTATCTGGGACAAAGGACTCTCATTATCATATTGCGCGTGACGGAGGTATGTTTTCTCATATCGTTCTGTGATATATGTCATGTCACTGTCTCTTCCATGCTAAAGCTAAAGTACGCTAAGGTTAAGAACTTTCTTAGAAAGGGCTGCAAGTGTTTTGCTCGTACGCCAGTCTGACAGCCTGCATCTATCGAAGTGAGCTAATATGGTGGGATACTTGCCAAATTTATATGCGTTAAGCTAATAGCTGAGTAGATATATTGAATCTATTGATATTCTGTGTTTGTGCTATTTGGGAATTATTTGATGGGGTTCAAGTCTAATCAAATTTCTGTTTGTTGCAGAATGTATTTTTCTTTGCATGCGATTAAGAAAACAAATAATTAATGAACATTTCCTTTTTTTTTTTTAACTGCCAGGAAACGAATTTCTTGTTTTATTTATTGTTTGTTGACTTTGTTTATCTTTAAACCACATTTATAACCTCTAAAACCAAGACCGTGTCGGGTTTATATATGCGCAAAGCTGTGCTGGTTCACTTTCCGTCTAATCAGTGTTATCGTAGTATAGCAAACTGGTGTTATGCAAAACCAAACAATGTATATAAATAGATGACGTTCTGGAGAAACTGAGTTACAATTTAAAGATTTTCTAGTCAAAACGCATTATTAGACCAATTCCAGGAATTTTCTTTATTTTTCTTATCTATTATAATCAACATTGTAGTTTTTGTGTGGATATTAGTGCTATTATATTATGATGAATAAAAAACTCTATTCTCTATTGGAAAAATAAAAAACGTATTTTTAAAGACATGTCCTCTTTATATCGAAAGTTTTACAGCTTTTTGGAAGATATTTTTGGTTATAATTAATAAGATACTTTCTCATATTTTATAGTATAGCTCAACATGCTCAGTGAATATTCCGTGAATGAATTCTGGTGCTAATAACAAGTGTTTAAAGGAGTTTAAAAGAAAGTGTTTGGAAAGAAACGCGCGTAACGGCGAATAACAGCAAACTGTTGTTTAACTACATTACTTGTTTCAGGGCCTGCAAATAACGGCAAAATCAGCAGATGAATAAACCGAAGCACTCTGAAGAAGTACCCAACTCTACGCATTTCTTTCTGTTTCATATTATTGTTGTTAATCTACGATCTCTATGAACAATATTCTAATGCGGTCATTAATGAAAGGTTTTTGAAAACTTGGCATTCGTGATATTGTGTGATATTTCCGTACCTGACTCTATACGACATGTAAATTCTTCAAATTTGAAATTCCTACACAGACACTTTCGAATAAATAGAAAAAGAAGGAAGAGAAGACAAACACGCATGCTTTTCCCACTCTGCTTTCAGGAACGGCGCCTACATTTCAACAGGGAAACAGCCCTTTTGAAGCCAGAGTTTGTTTGCTCGCTGAGCAGCCCGCTTGTTTGCTCGCCGGGGTCCACCATCACGGCGCTCTGGCTCTCTTGGGCGCCGACCGAGAGGTCACTGGCAATGACCCTCCAGGAGGCTGTGTATGACGTTCATTGGTCCATTCTCCTGTCTGTCATTCAGACTGTCCAGCAGTTTCCCCTGCTGTTTTTTAGCAGCCTTGTGGGATCTTTTAAATGGCTGCATTATAAAAATAGCGGCGAGGTTGACGAGATATTAGCGTGTTCGGATTCTGTTTTTTTTTTTTTTTTCACTGTCTCTGCCAAAACCAGCACCTGTAAATGCATGTCCAGTACTAGCGCTGTTAAGCTTGTTTGAGACAATCAATTCATAGTGATGATGTATATTTGGTTGGTAATGTACACTAAGCGAAAAAAAATAGCTATTTGTTATTCTGCATTTTTTTTCACGCCGTCAAACTTTAAAGTTTTCATGGCCATTTTTTGCTGTGTTGATTGAAACGAACCGAAAGACATTAATAAATTCAGCGGATTAAACTGTCTTACAGCAGGTTCTACAATACGACCCATTCTTCCTTACATATATCTGTATACTTTGAATGTAAATCTATATTTATATATTTAGACATATTTGTATATATGTCTAAATACTATGTACACGTGTCTATATAGTTTATATATATATCTATAAAGTCTTGTGGTTAGTTCTGGTCGAAACTGTAAAGAAAACACAATACATGGATATTTCAGAAGAACTGTTAAACTGGCCTGGAGATGATGAGGCTTGTTGCCAAATGATGTTTGAAAATGCCCTGTGTTGCAAAATACACAATTTTAAAGATCGAAGTGCAACGTGTGTTTTTCTTTCTGAATCACAATACAGCATGGAAGCATAAATACGGTAACTGAGCATTGTTTTTTCTTCCTATGCTATATATATATAATTTGCTATCTTTCTGTTTCTCCCCGTTTTTCTCTCCCTGTCTGTCTTTAGACAACCTGTTAATTGTTCCTGCCACAATAACTCTGTAACCGCCACATAGAAATAAAATACTGCACCAGTTATCCATTTATAAATGTATATACGTGTGTGTGTGATTGTGTGTGTGTGTGTGTGTTTGTGTGTGTGTGTGTGTGTGTGTGTGTGTGTGTGTGTGTGTGTGTGTGTGTGAGTGACCACCTGGGAAGTATATGTCCGCGGTATTTAGTACCTTTTTTGTGCACTGGAAGTACTTTGAAATACATTTTTCAATTTGAAGAGTAACGAGCATTTAGTCTTTTTCCTTCCCCAAACTGGCGCGTCCACCCACTGCGCTGAATGGAAATTTATGGCGGCTGCATGTAACGTCTTAAAGACAATTATAAATCAGAGAGTGGTAATCGGAAAGCACATCAGCATTTTATTAAATTTTAATATCATGAAAGACCACACAAATGACTGCTGAGCACCGCTGGCCTGGATATTTACTGCTTTTCATCACATCCATAGGAATGTAAGTAGGTATGGCTCTACAATAAGAAGTGCCCTAATAAGAACTTTGCAGAACCCCTGAAGCTGAACATTTTTTCTGCAACAACACCATCTATCTATCTATCTATCTATCTATCTATCTATCTATCTATCTATCTATCTATCTATCTATCTATCTATCTATCTATCTTTATATTATACTACATTACTACTTTACATTATAACATTATACTTATTATGCCTGATAATATTTCATAATAAACCTGCTTACTATGCATTTTAATGGAAACACAGTTTATCTGGAAAGAAAAGCAGCACCAATTTATCCTTTACTGGAAGGAATTATTATTATAAAGATTGTTGAGCATTTTCTCTGTTGCACTATTTTTCTTTCCACACACTACATCTTACTTCAAATCCAGCCCGTGTTTTAATTTAATAGGGTTTTAGGTCCAGGGCTCTAGCTCTGCTGACTATCTAAAGTCTCCGCCATTTCCTTCATGTCGTCCAGGAACGCGTTCGGATGGGATGCAGTCCCGCTCTGCAGTCAGCCAGGATGATCCATGACGAATAAATTCAATCTCCCCGCGCACGATAACAAACGGCGCGGGCCAAAAGTCAGCTCATCAAAACTACGGGTTTTTTTAAAGGTCATATTTATCGATCAGGCAAGCTACAGACTAAATTTAGGCTTCGTGGCCGTTATTCATGACATAGCTCGCACACACATACACCCACACGTTGCTTTCTAGAAGGCAGGACGAGCCCCGTGTCTCTGATTTGATAGGCGGATACGCCAAGGGTCTCTTCTTCTTCGGCGTGACCAGGATCGCGAGGGGAAAGGAAGTAGACAACTTCTCGACGTCACCGAGCCAGAGCCAAGGTTGGTGGGTGTGACAAGAGAAGGCTTTTAGCCTTGATCCTTGGCTATGGGCCGCCCACCTCTTTACTATCTCCTGCTATCTCTCTCTTTCCTTCTCTCTTCCTCTTTCTCCCTCGCCCGCAATTCTGTGGGCAAATCTCACTAAGACTCTCAGCTAAACCACCCTAGCCCCCACCCCCACAAACCACCCCACCACCCCCCACCCCCGCCGCCCGCGCACTGTGTGTCTTTCACGCACATACTTGGATGCACCTACGGTAAAGAGAATGGACCGAATTTCGCTGAAGCCCCTGCAGCTCGTAAGAGCAGCGCAACATACCTGCAGATGGCGTTTCTCTGCGTAAAAGCACTTTTCCTGGCGCACTCTCTCCCATTTAACCAAAATCTACTGAAACAACCGTGTTCAGAATCCACTAAAACCACTTTTAAAAGCTCCGTGCACAGCTCACTGGGACGCATCAAAACGTAAACGAGCAAAGTACATGCCAGGACGTTATAACACATTTCATGCATGATAATAGCACATTTTACAGGGACAATAAAGTGTATTTACTGGGCGTGCTAAAGCTGGCCAAGGTACCTGGTGTAGTTTAATGCGAAGGGTCAAAGTTTGGCTCCTTATGCATTCCTCTTAGCTTTCGCAGTCGCTCTCATTGGCTCTCCGCGTCCTGCTCCACACATTTCCTGGCTAAAGGGGGTCCTTGATTCCGCTTTATTGCAATGGGTTAAAGGTGAAGGCCTTGACATTATTGAAGTTCAAAGACAACTTTTAATTATATTTTTCTCCCACCCGCCTCAATATGCACATGTGCGAACGGGGCACATATGCAGACCCCACAAGGCCCCATATGTTGAGACCCGCACACAAAAAAATGATCACGTAAACATGTGCACGTATATCAGAACAGGCAACACACAACTACTGAAATAAGGGTGCTTTGCTGATTCTAGTATCAGTGAATATACAGTGAAGTCTATTAAGTCCATTAACATCTGGAAAGTGGTGCAGTACACAGTTATATTCATCTGTAGCTATAGTCTTTTGCAGTCTAGAAAGAGAGATAGAAAGAGTGATAGAGAGAGAAAGAGTAAGAGAGAGAGAGAGAGAGAGAGAGAGAGAGAGAGAGAGAGAGAGAGAGAGAGAAAGAGAGAGAGAGAGAGAGAGAGAGAGAGAGAGAGACTAAATCAGCAGATGAAGGCGTGGACTTAGCCCAAAATGTCTACACTCCCTCCTTCGAGATCGGTTTAGAGTTTGCATGTGAAGTGGCTACGTTGAGAGTTAGCGGCCTTGCTTGTACATGCGGGCTACTTGTGTTCATTTTCGAACTTCTTTCAAGTTTCTTTGTTCCAAGAGCCAGACTTTCTTGTTTACTATTTACTGCGGAAGTGAACGCCATTCCCCACGAACAGACGGTGCAATTAAGAGAAGAAAATAGCCATTTAGGGCCTCTGTCTTTATGGCAGTGTCTAGACTAGGAGAGTGGCGATTCCATTTAGTAGGTACTAAAGAAGGTTATCTTTTCCCCTCTGCTTCTTCCCCCTTTCGTGTCCATGAGATACAATTCCAGGGTCGTAGCTGCCCAAAAATGTGGTAAAACAGTTATAACACATGATGCAAACTCAACGTAAGTTCGATCTTATTGCAAACCGACGATCGATCTAATTAGCTAAAAGTCATGTTTCCATGCATGTTGTATTTGGCGTCTATGAGTGGTTATTTCGAGTAATGTTACTCTGTATATACTCAATTTCTTAAATTGGGGCAATATTCAACTCAACGCGCTCTCCTTGCTTGATGGTCGTAAAATGAAGTCACAAGTATTATCACATTATTTATGTTTATTTCTTATGCGAAGTATCATATATCGTACACAGACCTAATCTTTTTTCGTGCTCTCTTTCTACAAGACAAGAGAACACTGGACATAACATAAAGCCAATAATTTAAAGAAACGTACAATAGGATCAAGCGCGCGAAGTTGCCTGGACAATATAAAGAAAAAAAGAAAAAAAAAACAATAGCAGCAAGGTTATGGAACAAAAAAAAGTACTTATTAATATTTATATTTACAGTCACGAATGCACATTGCATAGTCTCTGTACAAGGAATACATTATTACTGATTGTACAAGTCACAGTTTAAGAAGACGAAAATGTAAAAAAAAAAGAAAGCCCCAAATACTAACTGACTGTATGTTCTATGATACATATTTACAACAGACTGTCCAACATATAATTTCATTGTTGTGACTAAGTTACCATTAAAATGCTTGATAACCAGTGGCAACATTATACAACAAACGCCATCAAATCAATTTGAACTTGGATTTCACAACTATAGAATTCGCACTGGCCTAGCGTTTACGTCCACCAGTATCTTAGTCAGCGCTGGCATCACTACAGATGCATTGGACTGATGACACCGGGTTTGACACGACCAGATAATGTTTTCATTTTTATTCCCGGAAATAATCAAGTAAAATCAACATTTAACCTGCAGAGATGCAGTTCGAGGCTTATAACAACGGGTTCCCAGAAAAATACTGCAAGCGGTCTCTGCTTAGCTTCTTTTCTTTCATTCTCCTGTTCTGAAACCATATTTTCACTTGTCTATCGGTAAGGTTTAGCATTCTGGAGAGCTGCAGCCTCTTCTCCTTGTTGATGTAAACGTTAAAGAAAAACTCTCGTTCCAGTTCCCGAATCTGAAACTTGGAGTACGGACATCTCTTCTTCCTCTGTCGAGGGGTACCTACAAGAAATCGTAAATGGACAATGTAAATTCATTAGCTTAACACTTAAACATGTTAAAAACACGTCAGCAAAGTTACATTATTGTCGCATATTCAGCACATGTAAAAACGCACTGACGGCCAAGTAGATTAAATGCAAATTCATTATTTAGAGGAGCAGTTTAGTTAGAAAGTTTAATTTTAGACCTAAAATCTGTGCACGTGTTTGAAAGTCAATAATACAGGGATAAAGTGAAGAGTGTAGATATGAAACAAACACAAAAAAAAAAAGATAAAGAAAAAAAGAGATGATTAAACAAGAGATCAGCAGAGTAGATAATAAAGAAATTTCTCTTGGTGAAACTTCTTTTGTTGGTTTGATTCCAGAACTTGATAGTGTTAGTTTTATAAAGATCCATTGTTCCTGTGGCATAGAAAATACCCTGCAGTGGGCCCTGCCATCTCATTTCAAGGACATGCTGTAGTTAATCTGCAGGCAACTTGGCTTAACAAAATGGCTTCATGATGAATAACATTATAAAGCAAAATCAAAAGACTCAGGTTTTGAAAGGCTTTTCAGTCTTGTTTTTATGACCTTTGTTTTCGCGTCCATGACCCCTTAGTCAAGTTAGCAACAAAAAGTAGCATATTCACTTCATAGGCTATCAATATTTCAAAACTTGTTAAATCTGTTGAAAAGGCATGTTATAAGATTTCTAGATAGATAGATAGATAGACAGATAGATAGATAGATAGATAGATAGATAGATAGATAGATAGATAGATAGATAGATAGATAGATAGATATTGTATCAAACGCATTGCATCTCAAGTCACAACACGACTATAGGGCTAACAGAAGCTCACCTAGTTTGCATACAAGCCGCTAAAGAAAAATTCACATGACGCCAAAAGCAGTGTTCTGCCCAATTGATTTTTACTCCAGACAGCCCAACGAGAAAAGCCCCTAAAATGCCGAACGCAAGTTCATGATCAAAGTTAGCATTTGTCACAATAGCGTGCTCTTAAAATTTCACAGACTCTAGGATAGCAGCGTCTGTGTATAACATCCCCTTTTTTCAAAGCGCTTTCCCATCGTAAAAATTCTTTTCGTTGGAGGAAAGAGCTTTGTAGGTTATAATAAAATCCTTTGAATGCTTATAAAACTCCACATAAAATCTGACCGACAAAACACCGGGCTAGTCCCTTAACCTTTCCCCATTTACAGCTTCGGTACCTACTCGAGTGGCTGATCTTGCCTGCGTTGCCGTCCTTTGTAGCTGACGAAGTGCACGAACCAGAATTCGTACGTTGCTCCTCATCCTCCGGCTCCTTTTCCGGCTCCTCCACCCCCGAGACGGCGCCCGGCGGTTGGGACGAGCTCTCCAGTTTGCCCGCCTCGCTCTTTTGTAAACAATGGTCTGACTGATTGTCCGCGCCGCAGTACGCCGTCTCAAAAAACCTATCGAAGCCTTGAGGGAGCACGTTGTTCTTCCCCACGCCGGAGTAGAAACCGGTGGAGGGGTGGTTGGAGCTGGGGTGGTGGTGGTGGTGGCTGTACACGCTCTCGTTTTTCATGAGCATTTCTGTCATGGTGGATGGCGGAAGACAGTCCCTGTGAACCAGATCCTCTCCTGAGTAGCAGGACGCGTAGTTGGTTCTGTGGTGCCATTTGCTGGAGGGGTCCAGGCCATAGGAAACATCTCGAACCGGCTGCACTTGAGAGAGATTTGTGGAATAAGGGTAGGTGATTTGCCGCGAGGGCCCCTGTGGAAGGAACGACGAGACGGTGGAAAATTCTGGGACGTAGTAAGTGCAGCTGGGGAGGTAGATGTTGGAGGCACAGCCCGTTCTGTCCCCAAACTCGGACGTCCGGTCTTTACGCGTCTGGGAGCAGAAGTTGCTCAGATTCACCGAGTTAAACATCTTTCCCCTGTACTCGGTGCTATAGATAGATGTTTTGGATGCGAGCTGCAGAAGGAGAAAATTTGGGAAGGCGAGATGACGCGCAATCCGTCTAAGTCGCCCCGTAACACGTGATCGAAAGTAGATATTGTCATATATCAATTTGGAACACTTGGATGCGTAGGAGTGGTTCACTTAGGCGCGATCTGAAAGATTCAAGCGATTAATTTGCAAAACACCGCAGGAGCGCGAGCAAAAAATGACTAACAGATTTCAGTTTGTTTGTTTTTATGAGAATGGAAGGAGGCTTTTATTTTCTATTTATAGGAATGCTTAAGAGCCCATAGGCTATATAGCGGTGGGTTCTTTTGGTTTTGGGAGGTAAGACATTCTAACATGTTTCTATGATTTTTGGTCACTTTTAAGCTATTGGGCCTCAGAGAATTACAACTTTTATGAGCCATTTCATGCTATTACTTCTCACAAACAGCGGTAGGCTAGTTTGTCGTCGAGCAGTCAGTATGATCATCTAGAGCTGGGAAACATTTATTCATTAAAATGCACATTGTATAAACAGTTAATGTCCCAAACACTTTCAATACTTATTTTAATGCACTTTTACTGTTGATCAATCAACAACTTGTAGCGTCCGAGGATAGGGCAGGTAATGATCGCTAGTGAGAAAACTTGGATCAACTTGAAGTTGACACTTGAATTTTCAAGTCTTTGGAAAAGTCCGAGGTGGTCAGTAATCAGTTTACACACTTTGCTGATATTAAAACAGCTACACGTTGAGGGCATTTGCCTATAGTTTAAAAACATATGCGTGGTAATATGCTTCGTAATGCAATCTTTCGTATAACTGTTGGAGTTATAAGTTTTTCTATGTTATGCTAGAAAATAAAACAACCGTGAAATGCATATTTGTGTATGGCCCTCTTTCTACTTCACTACATCTCACTCCTCCTTATGCAAGCACATCAACCGAGACCTTGCATATTTACTCTGTCACTTGATGGGTCCAGATCAAAACATAGTATCAGAGAGCCACTGTTTTTATTTGTTTCTTATATAAATCGTTAAAAAAACATACGGGAGTTTTAATCTGGTGTAATGTAAACAAATGTTTGTAAAAATACACGTGTGATGTTTCAGATAAGGACAGTTTCCTTTAAATCATTATATCCATCCTGGATTTCAGTTATGATTGCGAAATCAGCTCTTTGATTCGTTTTCTTAGGCTAAAAAGCATTATATCAAAGAATACATAAAAATAAACTTAAATAATTGCCGCATTTTTGGTGCGCAAACGTACCTGCTTCAGTTTCAGTTAAATATAATCTCTTGTACCGATTTGTCGTTTATTTATTTATTTGTTTATCTTTTTGCAAGGTAAACATTGGACAAGCTACACTGATGAATGATAGAGCAGCATCAGTAAACTAATGAAGCAAAGATTGTTTACGAGGCAAATTGTTTTCGTTGGCTGCGCTGTAATGATAGTAAAATCTAAATAATCCATTTACAAGTTTATCTTTAAAACACTCGGCTTGGCTATGCTTACTTATCCAGTATCTACTCACCAAATAAATACGAAAATTGTGTTAAAACAAAACCGAGGTCGAGAGATGGGAAGTAATGCTAATTTTATGCTAATCAAAGTAGCGTAGAAGTCCTAGCTATTATCTAGACTCTGTAGTTGAGGTTTCTTTGGTTTACCACAAATTTGTGAAAAAGGTATGTGGTAATGACTTAAGTTTGTTTAGAGCCCCTTATGCACAGACAAAAGGTTGGTGTGCAAGATGCCTGCAACCAAGTACAAAGAAACCAGACAGCTGCCCAGACACAGCACTTGAATTTGACCACTAAAATTCTCACTGCAGCCACCATAAAAAAGCGTAATGGTCGAAAAAGAAAACCAAGGCACCCTTTGTTCCACAGGTTAGTTGAGCGGGTTTGGGTGAAAAATACTGCGTTAGGTTAATTGAACTGAGGCACCATTTACTTTGGGATTTTTTTGTGTTTTTGATTAATATGGAAACATGAAATACTTCCACACAGCGCCATTTCCCATGGCGCTGTGGACACAATTGCTGTAAAATAACTATGGAAAGTAACGGAACTTTGACTTTTCACGTAGTTAAAATCATCACCTTGAAATCTCGTCACAATAAGCGATTATGCGTCTATTCTTTTTTTAAATACTAAGAGAATACATAATAAATACCTTTAAGTTGACAAATTTATATAACAGATTAAGTATTAAATAAAATAAATAAACAATAAATAATCAAATAAAAAGAAACAGAAATAAAGCACTTAGGGCTCTAAGATATCTCTACTTCAACAAATTTGAGGAGCTATTAGTGCATTTCGCTATCTTGCCATGCAATGTCAAGACCTATAAGAATGTGCCACCAGAGTAGTCAATGTTATCTCAACCCAGGCCGAGTGTACCTCTTAGCTAGCTTGCGTAACATTTGTATGAAAAGCTGGTTGAAATGTGTGCATCCTATCTGGATATGATAGTGTTCCACTCGCAGTAGGACCCTGAAGTTCAAACAAAGGCTCGGGTTTTCTCCCCTCAGAACAAGCACCATTTCCTCGCAAATGGTCAGCTCCTGCTGGAGATTTCGACAATTGAGGAATACTATTTGAATTGAACAAACAGCACAAGCGTTAAAAGCACGGCGTTGAAAGCCTTGAAAGCTCTACCGAGGACAGAGGTGTTGTAAACGTTTGCAGTACACTCTGCCTGAAACCATCACTAGGAAGAAGCAGCACCGGCTTTACGGCTGTCTGTGGAATCTAAACAATGTCCGCCTCTTTCTATAATTACTAAGTTAAAGTGTAACGCCGATCTTGGAAAATACAAGTTCCTCTAGTCGCACCTTGGTGCAAGCGTTGTTCGCAGTAAATGCTCACTGAGATAAATGGTCTTTAGAGTTATTCAGGCTTGAAAACTAAACCCGACCATAGCCCTCAAGTGGCCAGTTTCTTTCGTCGACAATTCGCGCATTGGTTTATGTGTGGTGTTGCAAGCCAAAAACATAAATAAAAAATACACCAAAATAAGTCAACATAGTCTATTTGTAACTGTGGTGGTTTCAACTAGCCGTTTGGTTCTGGCTCACACGGTGTTGGTTTGAAAAGAAGGCTAAAATGGGAAGCGGCGTGATATTATTACTGTCCCCTCATGGCCTAGATAAATTTAATTGGATGTAAGTCGGGCTGTTAAACTCGCTTGTATGAGCTGTGAATAGTTTCAAGCGACAACAAAAATGGCCCTATTTTTTCTGCTTCCTTTTTTTTTTTTTTTTACAGGGGTCTTCCTGAGTGCACCTAGCCATAGAGCAGCGCTAACACACCCAACCAGCTTCCAATTATATAAATTACATTTTAAGATTTCACAAATACATCGATCACGGATGTTTATTGATGGGAAGATTTTTGGGATGGGTCACAAGACAAGCGTATGTATTTTTGAGGCTATTTGCATTACAGTCTTCATTGTGTGTGTGTGTGTGTGTGTGTGTATATATATATATATAGCAACTTTGCAACATTGTGTATGTGTATATATAGCAACTTTAAAGGCCGTAGGTTCAGTACCATTTTTCTCATTATATTTAATAAGCATACGAATTATTAAGCGCACAAATAATGTGAAATTGAAAATAGTTCCATGTAAAAATTATTTAGTCAGTCAAGCACACCGATAAGCTCTTTCCACATTTCTTTTTCAGCAACACTTATTAGCACACTGGTAATTTATTTTTACCATGTTATATTTATGTTATTAATATAACACGTACAGATGAAACACCTCATGTTTAGTGACAGAGTGATATGTACACTACAGTAGTACATATAATCGAGACTTCATTTTATGGTTTTAAATTGAACTACTGCCATTAAAAAACATAGAAATAAATATAAATCAATAGAAATGAATAGAAATGTAAACATTTTGAAAAGTCCTATTTGTAAAACAAATGCATGGACATGCATTACATGTAAACGTGATATAAATTCCAAATTCATTATTTAATTCCTCAACAAAAATACCCGGTTTGCCAATTTGTATACATTTTCTATGTCACGCACATTTCTTTTTCGTGTGACTTCTGAAAATTGTGGCCTCGTGCGCCTCATTGTAGAGGCAAATAGCATCAACATCACATCACGAGCAGAGAAAAAATGTTTTTTTTTACACAACCGGAAAGCAGGCTACGACCTGATGTGCAGATACGGCCTGGTGCACCAGTACAGTCGCAGGACTGTGTCATCGTTTTTCTTTCCGTAATATTTAAGTTTAGTTGAGAGGAGCAGATCGGGTCGAACATGGAAACACCCACCCCCCCCTCAACACCCTGTCCAACACACACCGCAGAGCCGGGATTCAGAACTCTGAGGGTTGTACTGTTCACGACGAAACGGCACACAGAAAAGGTTAGTGAGCAAACATCTTTGTGCGTACCTGTCGGGAAAATGTAAGTACCTCAGAGTATCAATGGATGGAGAGACTTTGCGCTTCTGTCTTTCTACATTAGACAAAGGCCGGTTTATTCAAAGTAAGCATAGGAAGGAATCATGAAGTTGGAGTAAAAAGGTCGCGTGGTGAAATGAAACAGGAAACAATTGGGCGACAACTGGGCGATATGCATTTCTTCCTGTCAGTGGTCTGTTGTTGATAACTGAAACGGTAACCATGCACATCCGCGTTAATCCTATGCTTTACACCATGCGGCTCCTAAAACACCGCAGAGCGCCTGTCAGCTTTGGGGTGTCGCTGATTATTAGCCTCTTGGTTAGACAAGACCCAAAAATGACCTGCATGATATTTATTAACTCACATTTGCAAGGGGCTTGTAGCAATAATGCATGAAGGCAATCCCTGGCTCGTCTGAATATGCCGATACGTTTCGTTTCTTATTTATTTCTATTTTGATTCTGTTTGCTGAAAATATAGAAGAAAATACATTACCAAATATGTTAGAAATACAAGCAGCAACTCAAAATGTACGGAGAGTGTTGGGAAAATGTTATGCAGTGAAAACTTGAGGAAATGCCCAATATAAATGGGGCTTTCCTTATATATATATACCAAATGTAGCAAAACACCATTATTTACACCCTGCATTTGTCGTTTCTGTAGTCTAATTCTCTCTTCACTACGGTATTGGAAACGTAGAACCCATATATGGTGCATACTAACTTGACCTTCAATTTGTGCTTTGCTCCCGCCCACCAGGACGGGCCCAAGGCAAAGGGGTGGGGTGGAGAAGGATGGTAGATGTGGGGGTGTGGGGGGGATCATCCTATTGTGGTGAAGTAGAATGCTATCTGTTTTTGTACTTTTCGCAAAATAAATCATTAGTTAGATCATGGTAAACATGTTTCTTCGTGCTTCTACGAAAACTTTGTTTGTTTTTTGTCTCTTGACTAAGTATTCCGTTTGGTCTACAGGGATCATGTGACCCATGCACATTCAGTTCAGAATAAAATAGATCATGTTTATTTTATACTTTTCTTGTAACAGCCTTCATCTTTGATCAATCCACCCATAAATCCACACGTGATTATGACTGAGCCCAGTATAAACTAACTAAAGGTAATCTTATTGTTAATACGTGTTTATCAACAACTGGGTAGATTAGTTACTCAGCCGTGAATGTCATGAGGATAGGTGCCATTGCACGAGAAAGCCCAAATGCACAAGCTGAGTAGTTGTATGCAGTGAATGAATTCTTGAAAGCGAATACACGCGTAGGCTATTATCTTGACACACTTAGTGTACTGTTACCAAACACCGAACCATATAGTGGTCTATTCACTCAAAATATGCATATTTAATAAAATATGTATACAGTTATAGTCACACTTATACAACACACTGTATATGATCTTAGGTTTGAAATAGAATATTGAGCACAGAAATAAATACCACCAAACCTTACCACTAAACGGCAAAAGGTTTGAATGTGTATTTACCAGCGCCAGGTTTCTCCACAAGTGGCAATGCGCCCCTCCTTTCTGAGTAAAGTAGTTCTGCAGCGGACTTTCAAATCTCTAGCCGACTCATGATTAATGAAAAGCGATTTTAGGTGGATCGGGGGGATACATTCTCGGCTTTGCACGCCTAACGACACTATAAGTTATTAGTAGAACTTTTACTAATAAGTTAAAAGAAGGTAAAGCCTTTTATTGTTCCGTTAGCCTACTTTTAGAACGTTAAACTTTTTACGGTAACATTTTAAGGTATCCAGGTCACTAACTACATTTTACAGCAAAGTTCGGAACAATGTTTTACAGTGTTAAGAGTGAATTATTTCTGAGCCTGACAAGAAATGTAATAATAATAATAATAATAATAATAATAATAATAATAATAATAATAAGCACAGCTAGTTTTCAGTGAAGTTTTATTGTGTAAAGATTATGTAATAACCTCAACACCAAATTATATATATTTATATAATAATACATATATTAACAATAAAACGTTACATGTGCATCAGTCTCTCTCTCTCTTTCTCTCTCTCTCTCTCTCTCTCTCTCTCTCTCTCTCTCTCTCTCTCTCTCTCTTACTCCTACGCTCAAGAATTTGATGCAGATGCATATACTGAAGGTGAGGTGGGGGCGACCGAGGGCTTGCTAGACCACATGACAACACAAGTTCTGTGTGAAGGGCACGGTGGAGCTCAATGACCTCTGAGCCGGGG
Source organism: Prochilodus magdalenae (assembly GCA_024036415.1). Taxonomy (NCBI): domain Eukaryota; kingdom Metazoa; phylum Chordata; class Actinopteri; order Characiformes; family Prochilodontidae; genus Prochilodus; species Prochilodus magdalenae. The sequence continues at coordinate 65,258 of JAMWET010002422.1, forward strand.
AGACAAGCCCCCATAAACAGATTGAGCCAGTCTCAAAGTCAAAAGCGCCGCAGTGCATAAAATGCCATTGTTAAGATTGAAGCGTTCGCGCTGTGAACGAAGCTCAAACCCGTATAGGACTACTTGACATAGACCTAGAGAGACCTAGACCCTGTTGCTTTCTGGCAGTATCTTAAGAAAACCATTTGATTTTCTCTGAGTATTTTTATAGAATCAATGAGAAAGCTAACCAGAGTGTGGGGTACCTAAAGCCTCCGAATAGCACGCCCTGACTGATTTTACTAAGCTAAATGATTAACAGTGTAAACGACGGTGATTTTTGTGTAATTCTTGTTAATGGTCAGGATAAGAACCCACACTCTGACAGCATTTGGTCATGTGAGGCGCAGCAGTTTGTATGGTTTGTATAATGGCAGTATTTTAAGTCCATATATATATATGTGTGTATATATATAGTATGCACTTAACATACTGCCAGAAAGCGACACAGTGTACTTATCCATTTCCACTCTAGCCTGTAATGTAAAGAAAACCATTTGCATTTCTGTATTTTTATAAAATCAATGGGAACGCTAACCTCTTCATTAAACTTCATTTAAAGGAGAAAGGACAGCAAAAGGCATTTATTGAAAAGCGTCCTTCTTTGTTGTTGCTCTTTTTTCGAAAGTTGCCTTTTACAAAGTAATGCACGGAGATACATGAACTCGTATTATCGGATTATCCATTACGCATTAAAAGTTGAAATCTGGGCCCAAAATCAGTCAGAAGCAAACCAAAACCGCCGGAACTTTTGGCTGTGGGTTTAGGGTCGAGTATCCACTAGGTGGATATCTTAACTCAGACAGAGTGTGGGGCACTTAAAGGTTTTGAATGGCAAGCCCTGACTAAGCTACATTATTAGCAGTGCAAACGACGGTGAATTTGTGTATTTCCAGTTAATGGTCTGGAGAAGAACCGACACTTTGACAGCATTTGTTCATAGGTGAGGCGCAGCACTTTGTACGGTTTGTATAGTCAGCAACATGAGAAATCTGGTCGATAAATAAAGCCTAGTCACAGAAGTAGGTGAGCACTTTCTTTTCGACTACGGGACAGCGAGGGCACAGCTGTAAGGTAAGTAGAGGTGCCAAAATTTGGGTTTTGCTTACAGATCAAATAGAGACCCTGAGAGCTTGCCGATTAACGTGCCGGTGTACGAGTTGCGAAATGTGATGCATGGGACGTGGGTATCCACTCCAGCCTAAAAAATCACAGATTCTTACTTAAGTAGGACTCTCATAAGCCGTGCCTAATGGTAGTGTACGCAAGCTCGAGTTCTCAGCAGCAAGGAGTGTAACAGAAACAGAAACGATTTACAGTGAAGTTTATAGGCTTTATTTATCAGAAACTTTAGGTTACACATACATCGATACATTCATGAATTCGTAACTTACTATATACAAGTTCGTTTGAGATGTGAGGAATGGTGGAACATGAGGACTAACAAAACGAAGTAGAGGGGGTGTTATTAAATGACAGGAACACAGATATACCGGGTTTTTAATGTACGCCACTGACATAACACGTTTCCCACAGTTTCACAAAAAAGAGAAGAAAAAAACGGATATTGACAACATCAAAAAGAAAAGGTAGCACCGATTAAGAAGTGTTAAGAACTGTGAATGTTGCTATAATAATAATAATGATAACAATAATAATAATAATAATAATAATGATTGGAACAGCTTGCTTTCTAAAGTTTTAAATAACAGGGCTCATAAATAGGTATTTTAAACCACTTCTTTGTCCTCAAAGGTAAGACATTCTTTTTCAGCTCTGGTAAAGTGTCTTAAAATAACGCATGCGAAACACTGAAATGTAAACCAAGTCATTAAAAAAAGAATAATAATTCCAATATTAGCTAACTAGAGCCAACATGCAGCAAATATATAGTTCTTTCTCATTGGCATTTGTTTGTTATTTTTATTTTTTATTTTTGTTAGTTTTATGTAACATTTCAGACGATGGAAATACACGTCGTAATTGGGAGCGTTACCAATTCATTAGGTGCATTTCCTTTTACTTTTCTACAACGTAATCCATCGCAGTTGACGTTTAATCATGCACTTCCCTCCCAAAAGCATTTAGTGGCTTAATTAAGTAGGCCTAAACACTCCTGTCCAAACTCTGGTCAAGGGACGTGCAATTACAAAACAAATAATAACCCCCCAGCAGCACAACACAACGCAACGGCACGGGCCCCACTTATTTTCACGAGATTTTAAATATAATATGAAGGTTGACCTAGCAATAACAACGCAGTGATCATCAAGTATTCCTCTCGACCAAAGTCTGATTTCAGGCCGTGCGTAAAAGCAACGTGGGCTAGAAGAGAAAAACATGGCAACTGATTTTCTGTCAGTGGTGAATACCAAAAACAATTCGAATAGAATAAGATTCGGTTTCTAGCCTTATAAACATATTGGCGTGGTAAGCTGCAGTTTGTTTTGTTTTCAAGTCTGTCACATCTACCTTTTGCCCGTGACCATGAACGTGCCCAAGAACACGTGGCGATCACTGCGGAAGAGAGATAAGTATTTCATGGGGTTTTCCTCTTTCCTTACTGTAGGCATCCCTGTCCTCACCCAGCAGTAAAGGGCCTGCTTTAAGTAGGGATTACACATATGGCTCCAATACAGTTTGCTTACACGATCCGATTGCTGATGGGGCCAACCATTGCTACAGCTCCCCTCCAATTATTAGTCGTGAAGGCGCAGCAACAGTCCCTGTGTATTTCTGAACACCGCACCAGCAGATACTTGTAAAAATGTTACCAGGTAATAAATAGCCTCTGCTCATGTGTGTGCATCTCACAAAGCAGTGTTTTTTTAAATGCCAGTAAAAACTCGGGCATGTCGCTTTAGTGGACTCACATCTTAATTGTGACCAAACTTGCCCTACATATTTATGAATGCAGAAACAGAAATACGTCTCTGAAAGCGTCTTTGAAACTGCGAGAGAAACTAATTAACAAACAAACAAACATACAAATAAACAAACAAACAACAACAGAAGAGAACATACACAACACAAAACGCTCCGGCCACTTGAGTACATCCAACAGTGAAATCGTGGCAACAGCAGGTAAGAGTTTTCCCTTGCTGTCATTTGGTCGCTCTGCCCCTGAATGAATTTCCGCATGCTTACGCACTTTGCTTATATTTTTACGCAAATCAATGCATAACGGGAGCAATGGAAAAACGTGGTATTTTTGAGAATAACACTGCCATATTACCCTCAGTGGAATAGTGGCGTGGGTGCTAAATGTTAAGCGGTGTGCGCGGCTCCTTAAAAGAAGGACAACGCCTGCTCCCTCAGCAAAAGTCTCTTCTTCTTCATTCGCCGGTTCTGAAACCAGATCTTGACCTGTTGGTCGCTGAGGTTGAGTCGGTCTGACAGCTCCCTCCGCCGCTGCCTGGTGATGAACTCGTTTAGCATGAACTCGCCCTCCAGCTCGGCCAGCTGCAGCTTGGAATAAGGTTTTCGTTTTTTGCGGGTCCGGGTGTGCATCGGGTACCACGGGGCACCTAAAGGGAGATGGGGTGGAGGGTGGTAGGAGGCAAAGAGCACAATTTAGACACGAGCATATCTCCAGAACAATGACCTGATGGCATCCTTATAATATGTTATTAGTTATTTGTGTCTTCACTGACAGCGTGTGCAGGCCTGCTTGACAACTGATGCTAAGTCAAAGACAGGCTGATGGGGGATGTCATTCTCCAGTTTACATGTGTCCCGTGAAGTTTTACTGTTTGGGTTAAAGCCACATTTACACGACAGTTAAGTCTTTCTTGGGAATTACCCGACTTATTTACTGCTAAATTCATATTTATTCTCTTTTAGCATATATTTAAACATGTGCACTTTCTTTTGCTTCACAGCTAAGTCTCGATTCTGCTTCATGTGGGTAACCAAAAGGCTGTTTTTGCTTATATTTTTGTAGGCTAGAAAAGAGTCTGACATCGGGGTTTTATGATGTTGTGTTTACTGGTTGTATAAATGACTGAACGCTAAGGCTGGTGGACGTGGAGCATTTTAGGGCAACCCCTAGTGGTGCTGATCCACCACGCAAGTACTATATTCTGCAGACAAATCACTGCATCTGACAGCATGCCCACAAGTATACGCTTCCTCAGGCAAAAAAAAAAAAAAAAAGTTTAGTGCAGCAAAAGCAAGAGTTTGCATGCACTGGCACTGATGCATTCGTGCACAGTTGCAACTACAGCCGAACGCTAGGCACCCACCTCCTCCTGTGGACATATTGCTTGTGTGGTTCTCCGGCGACACCAGGGTCTGGGGGTCGCTGGCCGAGATCTTTCCTCCATCGTTGAGAACCGAGGAGCTGGAATCGGACTCCAGAGACTGGCAGGACGGCGGGTTTTGGGTCAGATGTTCGGTGCCGTAGTCGTACTTGGTGAAGGTGCCACCGTTGCCCATCCCATTGTGCACCCCGTGATCGGAAGATAGTGATGTTTCTCTCGCCCTCTCCTCGCGTTTGAGGCTGCTACCGTCCGAGCAAGCCTCTCGGCTCGCGCCGCCGTTGCCGTAATAGCACTTCTCCTCCGGTCGAACTACTTCACCACACGATCGGTTGAACGACGGATTAATCGACACCGGACCACTGAAGTAGGACTGAGGATATCCATTGCACGACTCCGATGGGTTCCAGGGGAGGGAGCAGACATTGTCCCTTCTTGGGTACGAGAGAGACGGTAGCCCCGCCAGTTGTCCCCCAGAGGCTCTAAAATTCGGGAAGTAAAACGTGTCTCCAGTGTGGATGTTTACCAAAGGTCCCACAAACCCAGGATTAAGGAGATTATGCTCGCCCATTTCCGCGGGCCTGACCAACAGCTTCTAGTTTATTGCAATCTGACATTTAACATAGTTAAACCTGGGGGCGCACCTGATTGGCCATCGCCACGTCACGTGCAGGAGCCTGCTTGAACTCTAGGAGGCACCACCCACTTGGTCTATTTTAGACAAAACAAAACATTAACTTCTGTATTACAGGCTTTATATGCTTTTTAAAAATACTATAAAATATCTTATTAAAAATGCAAAAATCTTTCTCTTTTTTCTCCTTTCCCAGAGTCTGCTCTCTTTAACACTTCCCTCCAACGCTCGTCCTTCCTGGGTAGGAATCTATAGAACTGTCCCTAACCTCGTTTAATATCTTTATTACCTGGTAAATGATCTTTAAATACTGTTCTTTTCATACAAAAACTGATCATTTCTCTTGACGCAGAGGGTGCTCGTGACATCTTGTTTTCCTGCAAATTACGGTTGAATTCAGTGTCATATAAAACTGTGATGATCCGCTTTTACAGGCTTGTTTTAGGGAAAGACTGATGCTCAGTGCTGCACTACACTCGTATTTACTGTAACGGGGTCAGCAGGTTGAAACCGTTGGCTCTGTAAAATAAGATGATATTCTATAAGGTTACTTTAAGAGCGTAGCCTATATTTCAAATAATGTGCTCTCGTACACCTCACATGAACAACTTTAACAGATACCCCTCTATAAATACTCTCAGCCAAACTCTGGGAAGATTGTTACGCATCTCGCAATTCTTTTTATATGAACGTTACAAGCTAGTCGAGGGTATTTAAATGATCCAGCCCTGCCAAATGCACCACACTAGATCACTTTAATTGATACGCGATTGCAAACACTGGATAAGCGGGAACACAATTGCGCACTGGCGCATGGCCTGTGCGTTAAAGGCTATGGAAAGTTAGATTGATCAGTGAAGACTAAGGCCCATGTTTAAGCCTACTTTCAAGGATTCAGAGCACAAAATCCACATGGTGGAGCTCTAATGTGCACCATTAGAATGTGAACTACCCATCTGGTAATTTAAAAGGCTGCGCTTTTTTTTTACACCAAGTGTTTCTTTCCTTCGCGCCATTCAATTCATTATTCATACTTACATTGGGATATCGAGAGTCAGATCAATAGTATAATCAAATTTTTACATTTCAGGCTTTCTTCAGATTCTATGGTACATTTGTGTTAGTGGCTATAGTGTGAGTAAGTGTGGGGGTGGCAATTGGTTGGATTGTTAAACCTTACTGAAATTACACATCTGAATGGGAGCCACGTTTTTTTAATTGTTTGTTTTGTTTTGTTTTTTGGCTTGGTAACGTAGTATATATTGTAACTTGTATATTTATTTGGAATTCTATTTTGCCACGTTCAAATGTTGATGCAATAGCACTGGCAGATACGCAGACACGAAAATAAGTCAACAACTACATGTTAATCATCCTCTCCAACTAAAAGTTAAAAGGTCCTCACACTAGAGACATGTATATGGAATTCAGCATCCAAATACGTAGACACGTTACTCTTTGCCTCTCTTTTTGGTTAAATCCTTTTATTGATTAGTAGAAAATATTTTTATTAGCCCTAAATGTAAACACACATCTAGTCAGTTTGTCGATAAATGTGATGTTGTTGCTTGTAGCCCAAAACAAACAAACAAGAAGATAAGAGCAAACTTCTGGAAGAGTGAGTGATATTAGTTCAGCACGTCGATCTAACAACTTTCTATAAACACAAAAGCCCCTCGACGACTGGAAACCCAGGAGAAACCTCTACAAAGTAAAGACTAAACATTCTAATTGAGGCTGGACTTACCACAGGCATAGGGAAATTTAAGGTGTCGATAAATGTGGAGAAACTCGCCGAAAGTAGTTGTTGTCAGTTCAAGGTCAGTGTCTAGTGCACTGTCTGCATCGTACTGAGAAAGCTCTCTTGGAATTCCCTTCCCGTCCAGACAGGGCAATAGCGTAAACAAAGGCCTTTTTTACTGCCCTTGATTTTCTAATGGCACAGGTTGGCTCGTTTTTAAACGTGTAATGGTTTTTCTTCGTAAAACAATTTAATCATAAGCCCAATATAAAATACAGCACTCCCATTAATTTAGTGAATAATTTAATCTACAATAACATTAATAAATAGACTTTAACTCAGTGGGCAAATGTGGTCTCGTAGGCGCGACATATTTTTTAAAAACCTAACAAACAAATGAAAAAAAATATACACAGGTAAGATAAATCTACGATCAATTATTTTCTAGTAAGCGACTATTTCTAAAATGCCTATGCGCGTGAATGTGACTGTAAGTTTAGAACAATCCAACACAAATGTAATTATATTTTTTCCCCATTCCCATCAAAGCTTTCCTAGGGGGGAATCCACAATAAATAAGTAATTAACAGATAATATTTTAAAAACGTGAAAAAAGTAAAAGCATAAATTTAGTAATAGGTCGAGCTATTCTTAAATATGAACTATAGTTTAATGAAGCACTTTTAACTATTCAACAATGTCTACAAATACCCAGTTTTAAAAGATTTGTTTGTCATCTGTGGTCAAAATGTCTCAAATGTCCTAATTTTTTTTTTACTTTAGATTATTTGGACACCTATGTAATTACATAACATAGAAATACAAAAAGTATTGTATTATTCCTTTTTAAACCAACTGGACAACACTGGAAAACTATCGTCCTATTTAATCATATAGACTTTCGATGTCTATTCTGTTATTCCATATCCTGACTGTTTACTCTTACTTTTAATCTAATATATTTTTGAGTAAATACTGTTACATTTTGAATTCTTCTTGCTTATTTTGTATTACCCAACTTACCAACCAACGCACAGTTTTATTATCTGCCTACTGTAGTCCATTGTTAGTTTTTTTTTTTTTACCTATGAATAAAATATATATGTATTTATTATATACCGTCCATGTTTTCTTATCTTTGCAGATTATGAGACTACACATGCAGAAGCAAGTCTAATCGACTGCAGTCCAAAGAGCACGAGGACGCTATGTGGATGCTGCACTCTTCACTTCCTGATATTTCCACCATACCACCACCAGAGGATATCAGCCCCCTTTCTGTTCATCGCTCTGATCCTTCTCCCCATTGCAAAGTCCAAACCACACCATCTGGGCTTCACTGACGCCCTGCGTCGACAAACCACATCTTATCTGTGTTCAGTAAATAGGCTTCCAACTTTGAACAGCAATTCATGGTTTAAAAAAATACAGTATGCAGCATATTTAGCATAACTTCTTTATTATTTGTTTATTTATGTTTTTTGGCTTTAGCTGTTATTGATGTGAAGTTTTTCACGGGCTCAGGACTTGTGAACTGACAATCTAGTTTGTTTATTTTTTTATTCTGCAGTACTTTTACTACCTACGTAATAGCAGACCGGTTTAGGATTTTCCCGTGATTTTGAATATTCAATATGTTTAAAAACTCACCGATCTCTCTCTAAAAAAGTGTATCATAAATGTATGACTGTTATGTTGTCATTCATAGAAATATGGTTTAAACCTCATTTTAAATAACCGTCCACGGTACGGATTATATATATATATATATATATATATATATATATATATATATATATATATGTTCTTATTTATTAAATGCAATACAGGATATCAAAAATATATATATTTGTGTTTTACTTGCTCTAATTGCACACAATTAGTAGCAGTAGTAGTAGTAGTAATAATAATAATAATAATAATAACAACATATTTTTTTAATAGATTAGGAATTTATTAATAAAGCTAAAAACTTAAAAAACTTAGCTATGTTGTTTTTAAAAAAATCTAAAAAAAAAAAAATGCTCTTACAGTGTCTGTAAATTTTACAATTCTATAATCAGTGGACCAAAATATTTTTGGGAAAAAGCCTTCATTAACTATGTTGACAATGCCAATGTGCCATGCATATCTATATATATATTCGTAAAAATGTACACACTTTGTAAAGAACGTAATTACTTTTTTTAAATAGACTTTAAAACTACATTCTTAAAGTGTAAGAATGTATAAAGTTAAAAGATTACAAAAGAGTAAATGAGTATGCTCCGGGGTTACATTATTTTAATACTAATTGGCATTTACAAAATAAAATAATAAGTACTAGTTGACTTAATGGTCATTTTGCCTTTTGTTCGCAAGTATATTTGGGCATTCGGTGCACTTAGGCATCCTATTAAATAGTTCTGACTTCTTTAATGACTAAGTTTGTTCATCCTGTAATGGACAACTTGTAATAGTTATTATATGCATAATATTATATATTTTTTCCAAGTAGGAGTCTGATGAAAAGTAGAAAGCACGGAAACTGGTTGGGCCCGCAGACTGTTCTTTTTTTCATGTAAGCGCATGATATATGCAAGACGCGCGGTGGAATAAAGTCAGCGTTCAGTCTTCATAAACTCGCAATGCACGTCCTTATTAAATCAAAGGAACCCAGCCAGCCTCCTACAATAAGCACAGTAGCCTATACTTCCGTGCTATAAACAAAGAAACCAGCCCTACCTTTGAACATGACCCTGTGGAAAACTGCTATCTCTCGTTTTTGGACAGAAATGCCATAATTTCACTGCGCGTACCTGTGACCATAATCTGGTGGGTCTCTGCGAACAACCTTTCGGAGAAGGTAAAGGCTCTACATGTCTCGCTGGTCAGTACACACGAGGCACACGATGAGAGAATACGACCATTGGTGGTTTTAGAATTATATGAGTTGAGCAGCACGGAAGAGCTATTACGCGTCGTGCAAGGCCGTGGGAGAGAAGGAAAGGGAGAGAGAGAGAAAGTAGCAGAGAACCGCAAAGGTCTGCGATGCTTTAGATGGTCAGAAATGGCGAAGACGTGGAAGAATCTGTGCATTTCCCCTTTTTTATGCATTTATGGCACGTCATTAACTCGAGCCGTCTAGACAGGGAAATAACACCTTGTTTGCCTGCAAACAAACCGCGTGCATTCAGTGTCCAGCCCCCTATTTATTATTCACAAGCCTCTGATGTCAAGGTCAAAGTGACTGCATAGTCACGGTCAAGGGTAAAGAGTCCGTGACGTCAAAATAGGGAAGATCACACTACTATTAAGCAACGACGAGAGACAAGTTTCACACTTTCACATCCTCTGTCTGGCCCGTTGGCTATTAGGCTAGTTCGGGTTCGGGCATGGCTATAATCGACACTGGACGGTCGGCTGGCCTTGGAAGGCAAACCTACTAAAAATGTGTGTGGGGCTTTGTACTGTGATTGGGATGACCAGTACATGCAAAAACCTAAAAACATTTATTATATCGTCGCTGACCAAAGCAAAGCAAGTATCTCCAAAATGGAAACTTTACAAGAGAGGGCAAAAACCTAATTTCATTATAATGTAAGACTTTTTTTCAAGCAGATTTGGGCCATTTCTGTTCATCATGAAATCTTTACCCAATGTAAACGGCTGCTGCTGTGTTCAAATTGTGTGTAAAAGTCAAAATCCGCAAAAAAATATATATATATTTTCTTCAAATTTCGACGATATGTCATATGATATCCTATAATAAACAGTCCAGTGTACATATTAAACGTGTTTATAAGTAGCAAATTGTTTAAAACTGTTTATCTCACCAGTAACTGTGCACCTAGAAACTGCACCTAACATTACAATAAAGAAAATCACACGTCAATGCAGTAATCGCCTTGTTTTCAATGGTTCTAGTTTTTAATTCGACTCCCCAGCCCTGTCAGATATCTTTTTCAAACACACTACCAACACACAGATTTAATAAATTAAAGAAATGAGTATCTTAACTGGAAATTGGATGGTATATAAAAGTAATACTGGGTTTCAATGAGGAGAGATATAGAAATGGTTAAATGGAGATACTACATGTATTACGACTTGCATTGCACGAATATCGTTTTTTAATCTAATGCTCGTGGGCTTTTTTCTAATAAAATAAATGCAAGGATTCCCCCAAATGACTGAAACTCTAACTTTACCATATACACGTGACCGTGGCCTAGTTTATATTCTTAGACTATACCTGAGTGGTCCACTCGTGTTTCGTCCGCTGTAGCCTTGGTGTGGATGAACTTGAGAAGAATATAGCCCTTAGTGCTCTTCTATCAGCGCTACTATGGCGATCTAAACTTATATGCTGAGATTTTATGAAAGTACCATACACATTAGCTTTGACCTTCATCTGAGAGGGTACGCTCTGTTTTAGCTGAGTGGGACAGCCTGTAGGCCTTTCAAAAAAAAGTGCTCCTTCATGGCAAGCGGATACAACGCCGTTTATTTTATAGCAATAATAATAATTTTAATAAAATAACTAATCTTTGCATCCATTGTCATAACCTGTCGCTATACTGTCGCTGTAGGTTGCCAGTCAATTGTCTGTGTATAAGCATGTATATGTAGTTGTTCTTAGCCGTCATCCACTAAAAGAACCTTGGAAGCTATTAGTAACGTTAAACGTCATATTCACAAGGCATTGCTCATATGCCCTGATGCAAAAGGCTTGAATATGTTCGGATACGTTAAAAAGAATGCACATGCATATTTTCAGCCCATAGCTCCGTTCCGGTTTACACTAACTGATGGGACGGTATTTATTTGGATCTAGACCCCTGAAAGCGTTTTATTAAGAAATGACCATTACATTGACGTACTTACTTTACCGCTCTAAAACCTTTTTTATTATAAAGCTATGGCGCTTTACGGAAACTGGGAAAAAGTGGCCTGGCTGCTAACTAAAAAGATCAGTAGAAAAAGAGGATGAAATATGTATATTGCTCTTATTCTTTTTACATAGTTCTCCCCTTTTATTTATATATCTTATGTTACTCTGCAAATCGTGTTTCCTATGGTCATGGTAGCTACCTGCGCACTGCTGCGAGAGCAATCGGAATACATGACTGCATTGCACTAAAATTATATTTGGTGCTTGGTTTTGCATATCCACGTTCAAAAAGGTTAAAAAGGTTTTTAAAAAGTAATCACTCCAATAATCGCGCTTTCCAAAAAAGATAGCCACCTTCAAAAATTGACGATTTGTTTTTATTTTAAACATGGACCCCAGTGGCCCCCCCAACACAACAGACGGAAATCATTGGTTCATACTCAATATAAAACATGGTTCAAAAATTCAGACATATCTTGCATATTATTAGCTTGGTGCATTGAGATTACCAAAACGCCTAACCTCAATAATCTGCAAACAGAATTCTTTATCTGATTGATGACAGATCATAATGACAAGATAATTAGCACTCAATTATAGACGCCGCCAAGGTAAGGCCCAATCCGGTGATTTCCATTGTCATTATTTATTTAAGAAAAACGTCTCCATTCAGAATCAAACACCACAATACAGTTCACATACTGCACAAAAAAAGGAGGTACAGACTAAACAAGTTGTGTGAACAGCTCCGATGCTTTACGATATATAATTCTATATATAAAACAAGAAAGATTGTGCATTAACGTTGTAATACTAAATGTTTGAATTGCTTACAATCATTCCAGTTGCATGGCAGAGACATACAATTCACTGCTAAGGAGGAAGGAGGGAAGAGGGGGGCACAGATGATCTTGAGACATTCCATTTAACAGCCCTGTCATTCGCGAAAATATGAATTAAATAATAAAGGCATTGCACTGTACAGTTAGCAGCCTGGTTTACACTCGGCGTTAAAAAGTAATGCATCCCACAGTGAAAACATTTTTTTCTTTCTTTATTTTATTTCTGTCTTTTTGAATCCTCGGAGGAGCAAAGTTGGGATCTCCCCATAACGCCTAAATGCTGAGTGTTCATGTCTGAGAGCTCCCGCACTGTTCGCTTGTTGGTGTAGCCACTCGAGTTATGTTCAAGTTCTCCATTTGGGTTGAGCTTTGCGGTTTCTGTGGAAAAATAAGGTCCTTGCTTGCGTACTTTCTGGTGAATACGCAAGGTCTCTTTGCCTTGGCGCTGCTTAAAGACAACCCAAAAGTGTCCATTTGAAACTCAAATAGCGTTTTAAATAGTATATATTTATATATGTACATTCATAGAAAAACAAAAGCCGAAGTTGAAATGACTTTTCAATTGTTTTTCACAGTTCTGGGCATTGCCTATGTCCCCAAAAGCTTAAGCGTGAGCGGCTGTGTCGTCGTGTGCATGTTTTAAATTAAATAAAGTGGAGCAAAGGGATGGGGCGTTGTAGGGAGGGTGGGACATGGCCACGGGTGCGTGTTCTTCATTCAATGTTTTCTGAAAAGAGGTAAAATATCAAGACTGTCAAGAACGCAGAAAAGGAATTCAGTCGGCCATTCCATTAAGTGTGCATGTGGTTATTCGACTTGGATTTGCTGACCAATTTCTTCTCTTTCACCCGCCGGTTCTGAAACCAGATCGTAACCTGGCGCTCTGACAGGTTGGTGGTGGCCGAGATGCGTCGCCTTTTGTCTTTGGTGATGAATTTGCTGGCCGCGTACTCCTTCTCCAGCTCCTTCAGCTGGATCTTGGTGTAGGGAACGCGTTTCTTGCGTCCTCGCCGATAGCTGCTGACCTCCGGCTGCAAGGGGACGACGTCTGCCAAAGAAAACAGCAAGAGATTTCGTTTATAGACTGTCAAACGCCTCCCTCAGTCCTTTTGGATTGACCGCGTGCTTCCATACCAAGCTCCAACGTACTGATTTCCAACTAAACTGGAATTTGGCTGGAATTACTCAAAGGAATGCATTCATATTTCAAACTGACCAAAATGTAGAGAGTCTTTTAGTCACAGACATTTGTAGAAATATTTTAAAAACATCAAAAAGCAAGTTCAAAAACATCAAACGGCAAGTTCAAAAACATCAAACGGCAAGTTTAAAAGCATCAAGCATCATAAATAGTTACGAACTCATATATGGGTTCCTATATAGACATGCAATGACAATGCAAGCTAAGATACGACCTGCTTATCTATTAATGCAATTGATGCTATTCTATATGGTTCCATCTGAAGATGGTAGGTTATTTTTTTTATTTGCTGTTTAGGTTAGCAACAAATATTATTACAGGTAAAACATTTGGAAATCTGGCTCTGGATCCAAAGACAGATGTACTTCTATGCAAATGGCTCTTTTATGCAAATGACTGCACCTGTGTCTTCCAGAGAAGAGTTAAAAACAATCGAGAAGTCCAAGAAGCATCTGCATAAATACTGTCGCAAACAACAGCAGGGGAACCAACCCAGACGCAACACCGCCTATTAGCATTCCAGTATGGCCTACTCACAGCTGAGGTAAAGTAAGGTAAAGGATGGAGATCACCTGCACGCTTGATATGCGGGCGGTAAACACTTAGTTAAAGCTGTCAGTCAGCGTTTCCCTCCTCATTAGGATTGCAGATAACAAGCCGGTGGTATTTCCTCTAGTTTACCATATATTATTGTCTCGCGGATGTGCAGGAACTGGGGAGAAAGATAATCACTGTGTGGCCAATGGGATGTGAAGAGAGAAAGAAAATAGTCCCATCTTTGTCTCCATCCCCTTGAAAGGAAGAGGATGAGGACAACCTCTGAAAATAGTTCTTATTGCTCTGACTTTTGCTTTAATCGCTGTTCGTGGATACCATTTGCGCTCTACAAGTGCGCGTGCGCCGTGAGCAGGTCTGTCTGTCGGCCAGTCTGTCTGTATGTCTTTTTGCTAGTGCTCTCAATAGATCACCCTGAATGGTGGCGACAACTATTCAGCGTTGCGTCGCTGTGTCTTAAATTCTCCAGCAAATATTACAGCCCCATATTAAAAGTCAATTTAAGGCCGTTCTGTTTGTTCACGTATCAGTGAAGCCCCAGTATCCGCCACTGTGCGTAATCATATGCTGAACAGTCTTCCTCACAGGTGCAACAGCATAAACAACTGGACTTGCAGGTACTGCATCAACCAGTTAGTGAGGGAAGAGAAATTAGATTCTAGCATCTGCAAAGCGTGCATGACACTATGGACGGAGCCACTGCTCCCCGGACATTGTAATGACAAAGATTCCACGATTTATAAATGCAAACAGAGCTCGCCATATAATGATACAGAAAGAGCAAAGGTAACCTGTCTTGTCATACCTTGCTCCAACCTGGATGGCTACATGGCTGCATTTCATTTACAGACTAACTTTATAATATCCTGGTTAATATATGACTAAAGCTCTGTATAAGTGATACGTCATATAAATTATGTACCAGTTCACATAACATTTGTGTTCAAAGAGAATTATTACATTTGGCCTTCCTCAAACTCATTTGAGCCACAGTGAGCAATTGATCATTTTGATCTCATCCCAGCCAACAACATCAGGGCAGCATTATAGGAACGCATGCAAACAAGCAAACACTTTTGACAGTTTCATATGTGGAGCTAATGGTTCTCGCAGCTATCTACACTTTACACGCCTTTTAGATCAGCATTTAGTCTCCCTGCGTAAAAATAAAGCGTAAGGGCAATGTTCATAGCAGAGAGCAACCACAGCTTAATTCCAATTATGCAATTATGCAGGCGTGGCTTAAAACTGTCTAGCAAGAAATTCTGTGTATAAAAAAAATTTGGAACAAAAATCATAGAAATCAGGGAAGATGTACCTGGAAAAGGAGATTTCCAGAGATGGGACGATTGCGTTTGCTCCTTGGAGCAGTACACCTGCCCGTCCCAGCCGTTCGACAGAGCCCAGTGCTGGTAACCCTCCACTGGAATCAGCGCGTCGTGCCGTGGCTCGGTATGCGCGCTAATGCTGGGCACCACAGACACGTCTAGATAGCCGGGGACTGCTTGGTACGAGCCGGCGAAACTGGGGTAGAAAGCGAACTCCTTGGCTCTGCTGGAGAGCTCCTCGGTGGGCAAGGCGCCACTAGGCTCGGCGTACTTTTCCGCCGGGTGGTACGAGCATGGTTTCTGCTGCAGGTTGACGTTGTGCGAGTGCGAAAGTCTGCAGCCGTAGTACGGGTTTCCGAACGGGTAGCCGTAGCCGAGAGAGGCGCTGGACGACGTTTGGGGCGCGGGACACTGTCGCCCGGCGTCAGGGGAGGATATATCCGAATAGACGGAGCCCTGGTGGGTCGCGATGGTGCCCGAATGCCGCCCCAGCGCGGGGTGCGAGATTAGGTCCCTGCAGTGGGTGGCAGGGCAATTCCCGCTCAATCCCTCCATGGTCTGGCTTTTATTCGGGCTACTTTCATTCGGGCTTTTTTCGTACACGTACATCAAGGTGTCCGCCCAGCGTGGATGCAGGACCAGTGAAGTCGTCATATCACGGGCTGCCGATGCTTTTTAAAAGTCGACTACTCCAAGACGATGCCTCATTTTCCAACTACAGTTTTACGCGCGCGCGCATGCGCACGCCGACCCCTTCGGCGCGTCCGGTTCATTAAAGCTCTAGCACGTGATATCCTAACGACCCCAGGGAGAGAGGCGCTGAGGGGAGGGTGGAGGAATCCCTTTAAACGCGCGCTGGCTCACGTTTCACTGCCTCCTTGCAAGGCTTTCTCCGTGCGCGCATTGGCCGAGCTGGCCCCAGACAGTGACTCTTAAAGGCGAAGGCGCAAGGGAGCTCGAGTTAAGACTAGAGGAAAACAAGCCCGCACGATTTAGCCGACAAACATGTGCAAGACAGCAGGCACATTGGGGGATTTGAATCCCTGCACCAAGAGCCGAATTTGGGGGCATTAAGCATCTGTGTCAACATGTACAATTACAAATTTTCCAGGTTTAAAAACCTAAAAACTGGATAAAGCGAATAGTCTGTCGTACTGTCTGGAATATAAAAGAGACTATTTGACTATTTCCCCTTAGTGCCAACTTAAACTCAATTTCAAACAAGACATTTCAGCTGCTGAAAGACAATGTAAGTGAAAAATTTACATTATTTGATTTAACTGTAATGCTCTCCCAACAAGGGTTATTAAATCCAACGGTGGAAATAATCATGTGCATTTCTAGTTTTTAAGGTGCACTTTAATGGAAACAACTGTTTGGCCAATTGGTAAGAGAAAATATCTAACCATCTAAAATACTGATAAATATGAGGCACTGAACTTGAAGAAGTTTCCGTTTAAAACAACACTAGTTATACGAAAGTAAAAGCAAGACAATGCTGTTATTGCAGTTTTGCGTTTTTTAAAACGTGTCACGATATTCCAAGATCGCTTTAATAGGTTTAAAAAGTAAACTACATCTTTATTGTTTTCTAAACACTATGCTCAGTGGTTATACATATGCACTGGAGTCATCGAATCATCTTACAGAACAAATTTCAATCGCGATGGGCTTTGCTATGGCATCTATATATACAGACGCAATGCATAGCACTATAGTAGATAATTGTGTTCTTATCGCCTATAATATTTGACCAAACATATTTGATCATTAGTCACTGCAGTCATCAAACTATCTTACAGTACAAACTGCAATCGCTATGGGCTGCTATAGCATTGTAGATAATTGCGTGCCTATCGGTTAGAATATTTGAGCAAACATTATTTGGTCATTCTTTAAATTAGCGTCAATTGGAGCTTAGAAGGTAATAATGGTTAAATTAAGACCCATATGAATTGGGTGTTATTTGTTAGATGTAGGTATTTGTTTATTTATGTGCAACAGGAATAAACATAAAGTAAATTGCGAGTATGGGGTCAATCTGTCATGTGAAATCCGAGCAAAATAAGCGCAATTATAGCTTGAAGTAATCACACAAGAAACGGGCAATTCCAGAGTTACTTGTCTTTTAGTCTCTCTCTTTTATACTTCCCAACTACCTCTGCTGTGCGACAAAACCTCGTTCATCCTACACTTACATAGTGTTTTGCTTTTGTCAGGCTTTGCACACTGCGACACACACAAAAAGGCGGATATGAAGTAATTGCATTTCTTGCAGCAAACTAATTCAGGTCTGTCTGAGCGGGACGGAATATGAACGGCTCTTACAAATGGCAGCTGCACAGAAGTCCAAGGTCAAGGTAAAAAGCGCAGACACACAGGGTCGTAATCAGAGTCTAGACAGACAAGAATGAACTTCACACACGTCTGCATGAAAACTTCTGCGCAACTGAAAGACTGCGAGTTAGAGCGAATTAAAAGGAAAATGGGTTCAGAAATGCAATATACTGATCCTGAAAATGGTTAAGGTGTACAGGGAGACAAACACGACTAACGAGACTGGCTCACTACCGGCAAATCTGCTGCTTTTCTGCGCAAAGGCAGCACGTGCACTCCTAACTGAACGTGGTAATCCAGGTTTAATAGAACTGTAATTACTCATGCTTAAACCCAACTCAGAGAGCTTTAGTGTGATTTATTTTGGGGTCAAAATAAACGTAGCATTGTTCTTCAAAGCAGTGACGGTCCCTAATTTTGACTCTAGCTATTGGTGGTGTACTGGTGTGCCTTAATAATAAGTTAAAAACGTTTGGCGAGCGTGAAATAAAGCACAATTGATATTTCATAAGCAATGCTTCTGGTTGATCCAAAACCCAGGAACACGTAAGGACTTTAATTATGTTGAAACTCAAATAAATGCTACCTTTTTTCGATGACAGAAGAATGCTGAAATACTTCAAATACTGTTCCAGTAATAAAATATTTAATGCCCTTTCTGTAATGAACTCTATGAATCAAACATGGCGAAACCACGTGGCGTTTTAGTAGGAATTTTGCAAGTGGGTGCTCGGACCACAATACTGTTTCCAGTCCTTGTTGATTCAGCAAAAATGCTCTAAAACCTGCATAATTGTGTACAAAGATACACACGCATATGTGTAAAACTTGCTTAATGCTCGGTTCAGAGCATATGGATTGTCGGTGCCAATACACATCTAGTTATGTTTCTGATTCGAGGTAAATAATAATAATAATAACTTATGATATGATATTACAGCTCAAACAGTGAGAAACAAGTGCTGGTTTAAAATGACTTGATTTAAATGTTTTACACGTGAACAAAATACATACGTACGCAGTTTTCATTTATGAAGAGTGTTAAATGTAAAGCATCGACGTTTTTAAAACGAAATGCAATATGTGTGTATATATATATATATATATATATATATATATATATATATATATATATATATATATATATATATATATATATATATATATATATATATATATATATACTTTGCTTTGCTTTTAGCTATTATAGAAATGGTACATTCATAATCTGAATCTTTCTACAGATTTTTTATACAATCGTATGGAAACCCATGACAAAAATTGGAAACCATCTCATTTTGGACTTCAGGCGTCACCCTGTTGTCTGGGAAACTATTATCGACCGTGCCCTGCTCTGTCATGTTTATGGTCATTCTGACGGGCATGATCATAATAACAACAGCAAAAGATGAGTGGTGTAAGTTTTACTCAGGTTTAAAACGTCTCTACAGTAACACTACAGTGTCAGTCTCTCTCCCTCTTTAGTGTGCGCGTGCGTGCTTGCGCTCGTGCTTCTTCCTGTCTGCATTTCTCAGTTTCTCCATTACAAACAGCTTCATCTGAGTATAAGAGCAGAAGCTCAAGTAAATGGTTTGCACAAATTTCAGGCGGAGAGCCTCTTTGGAGAGATCAGTGCAGCAGTACACAAAAAGCCTAATACACTATATTCCAGTCAACAATAAGCCAGTCCCGCAGGAATAGTTCCTAAATGGGACAGTCAAATGTATACCCTTTAAGACTGAGTGTTAAACTTGATCGGTTCACAGGTTGAAGGTATCTGCGCATACTTTGGTGGCACTTGTACTATTTCGCCATAGGTTTGGTTTGGTCTTTCTACTGATTGTTTGTTTGTATGTAGAGCTTGAATTGAGACCTTAGTAGGCTGTATTCCGCTGCAACAAGTCAGTATAAATCATTGATTGGTGTGTATAAATAGTGAAGTGCTTTGTTTTTTTTCTATTGTCATTTTCAATATTTTTGGTTTCTTAAACATGTGCCACAACAAAGAAATAACAGTACAAGGGGAACAAAAGATAGCCTGGATAAAAATTATTTTGGCCAGTTACCACTGGTTATACTTAAAGCCAAGTTAAACAATGGGTCTCTTTTAAAACATCCGCTAGTGGTATATAAATGTTTTTTTGTTTTGCCTTACTTTCGGCTTTTGATATAGTCCAGTTGGATGCTTAGCTGCTTGACGACCCAGTTTGGCTTTGCATTTGAAGCAGCGTTTGATCATTGTTCTTGTAATGATAAACAAAGTACTTTCACTCAGAGTTTCACTGTCACTCTCTCATTTTACATGTATGTGAAAGAGCTTGAGGGCTCTATGAATGTGGTGATGTATTCATAGAAAAGCATTTGCTGTGTTCTCTGCTCTGTCTGTTATTATGCGCCTGTTTTCCTATAAATTATACGCGCGCAGTTCAAACCGGCTGTCGCTATAGCTTATTCTGCTAAATATTCCACTTTTGGGGACCGAAAAACGGGCTAATCATACACGGCACAGCCTGTCCACCACAGTGACGGATATGCATCACGCATACGGCCAGCTACCAACGAAAATGCACCCAAACCCACTAGATCATATTGTCTCACTTTAGTATTTTTACGCACGCAGTGAGGGGAAACTAAAGAGACAGATAACAGAGAACTCCACTTGTATGATGAGACCGCAGATTTCTGAGCGCGCGCGTCAGCAAGGAGAGCTTGCCATTGAAAGATTTTGGAAGAGGCATTGCTGGTGCTGTGCGCCTCGGTTGTCATGGAGAGACTGAAAAATCGATGGCCACCCTGGTTAAAGCTCCCCAGACTCAGCCCTATTAAAACCTGGCCTTGTTGGTGCCTGTTTCCTCTACGCACAGAGAGAGCGCGTATACTCTCGCTCATGTGAACACGCATGTGATATCACGAATGTAATTTAGACCCTTGCATTACCTGTTCGCATTAGCCCACATCCAATACTCGCCCCATATAGCCTGGACTCATTTGGCAATCAGATGTCTAGAGAGGTTTTCCTTAAGGTCTTGTCTCGGCTACACATTTTACATACCTTTCTAGCCTGTCTTGCATGATATATGCGTATCTGCTCAGTCTAATGTGATTCACAGTGCGAATTATAGAACAGCGCATCAGAGATGGTGTTGGTACTTCCATGTGTTGGTGCTGTAGGCAACGTTGGGAAGAACTTTAACAGGGAATGCCAGCATTTCATTATGATGGAAGAAATAAACAAAGTCAGTTCAGAGTGGTTTTGGTGTGCGATGCTTCGTTCTAGGGAAACTATCAGGGTCTGAATTGTTTATAGTGGTGGTGATGCGAACCCGACGTCCCTAAGCCTTAAATGTCTCTAATAGCTCCCTCACAGATAGTTCGGCTAATACAGTACATTACATGGTTAATAATATTTTGCATTGGGCCCATTTTTTCTAAGTTTATAGATTAGATTTGATCTAAAACAAACATAATTTAAACATATATTAATGGCAGAAAGGTACGCACAATGCATAGTTGTACCCTTATCAACATGACGTAGGTCTTACTGGTCATTTGGATACTGAATAAAATTGGCTGCATTGTGAACATCGCAACACCTGGATCCAATCACCATCTCTGTAGAGAAATCCAGCACAGCAAGTTCTCCACAATGAACCTTTTCACATCACATTCCCTCTCAGTGACTTTGTTTACACTTTGACGATTTAATTATGCACACTTTTTTAACGCGAGGTCAGCACGTGGTCTCTTTAGAATCCAATATCTCTCCAATGCAGACACCTTAACCGTCTATGCGTGTAGCCTTAGCACCCTAGTAACACCACAACTACACTACACCGCTGACTGCGCTCCCAAGGAATACAAGTTCCTAAATGGCTCTTCAATTGGATGTGCGGTTCTAGGTAAGTCTGGTAGTTGGTATGGATCCTTTACATTGTGTGGAATTCAAAAATGTTCTCGAGTCTCAAGTCTAATTTACAAACCATCTACGGGTTCTTTGTGGAACCAATAGTGCTTACTCCACGGCATCCCGCCAAAGAGCCCTTTCAGCACCTTTGTTGAGAGTGTAGAGTCCAGCGGCATGCTCCATTGGCAGTACCTTACAACATTAAACAGGTCGGTGTAATGCGCTCTTGGCGCTCAGGGGCCACACCTTTTTTTGCCTGTGCACGCACAATCCTGCAGAGGGAGGGATGGAAGGTGGGGGAGAGTCTGTGGTGCATGGAAGGTGGGGGGTTGGCGGTGGAGTGGGAACGAGCTCTTATATGTAACTCAGATGAATTTACACTCTGCGATCCGGCCCGTCAATAATTCTAAGCGCGTATGAAGACGTTATGCGGTACCGCAATGCTCCCACGCCAAAGGGGCCAGACTGTGTAAAGTCAGAAGCGAGCGAGCGAGCGAGAGAGAGAGAGAAAGAGAGAGAGAGAGAGAGAGAGAGAGAGAGAGAGAGAGAGAGAGAGAGAGAGAGAGAGAGAGAGAGAGAGAGAGAGAGAGAGAGAGAGAGAGAGAGAGAGAGAGAGAGAGAGATAAACGAATATGCAAACACGTGTTGCTGCCTGATATAAGGTAAAGAACACAGTTTGATTAAAACAGTGGAGGGGTGCAATGCGTCATATTACCCAAACACATTTTTAAATACCGGCTATCTCATATGCCTGCATCGCGCGGTAGCTAACTCAAGCACTGCGGCGTTAACACCGGGTAAGGCTACCATGCTGCACAGCCTGCAGAGTGGAAGGAGGGAGTAGGGCTAAGATCCACACAGCAAGGCCACTACAGCTTCTGTTTTCTTTTCCGCTATCTCTTCTCTGATTGAGGTATTTGTTGTTTAATAGCTGTTTAGGACGGGATTAAACCGCATTTCAACGGTTTATATAATAAAAAAAATGTTATCTTATGAAAACTGCCAAATCAAATAAAGCACAAATTGGTCAAAAACAATGGAAACGGTTATTCGAGATACAAGCGCTATTAGCGGCTTTATACTACATGAATTACTGCAACGATTTAATATTTATTCGGATAGGATACAGTTCGGCATGAGCGCCTATTAGTGTTTGGTCACATGCCAAACATATGCAAACCATATATCGCAAATACTGTTTGGGTCGAATTCGCTGCATCGTTTTGCGCTATTAGTCTTATTTCGTGATTAAATCTCGTTATAGATCCGTTTGCGTGGGTCGTCCAGTCTTAGTCGGGTGTTCAGTCTCAGGCCAAACGTCTCCCCCACTTCCAGACGCGTCTAGTC
Source organism: Prochilodus magdalenae (assembly GCA_024036415.1). Classification (NCBI taxonomy): domain Eukaryota; kingdom Metazoa; phylum Chordata; class Actinopteri; order Characiformes; family Prochilodontidae; genus Prochilodus; species Prochilodus magdalenae. Next base: position 88,318 of record JAMWET010002422.1, read on the forward strand.
GGAAGTCCAAGTTCAAGTTAAAAGAGGCGGTCAATTACTCAGGCTAGACATGTTGATTTGTGACGGCGTGCTGCTATTGTATATTTTCTCCTCAAGTTGGTGTCTGTAATTAGGAGATCTCTCCTTCATATTTTCTCATTAGAGCAACAATAGAATATGAACAAACAAACAAATTAACAATGCACAGATACGGGTTTAACTGCAGGCCTTCGAAGGCGGAACCGCAGATCTTTCAAAAAAAGAAAGTGTAACTTTTCTTATTGCTTTTACAGCCAATTTAAGTAGTCCGTTTTCCATGCTATTGTCTGAAGTATTGCTCTAAGTGCGCACATTTGGAAGCACAATCTCATATTTTAAAAATAGGTGCATTGTGTTTTATATGATTCAAACATGACTAGTGACTGCAAATGAAGCACGTGCATTACATGAACAAAACAAGTAAACTTGTGCAGGTGTAATACATTTCATATAGAAAAGCGTGCCACCGATTAAACCATGACTCGTTTTTGTCAACGCGGCGCATGCGGTATAGATGGTGGCGTGCTAGACTGCAGAAGGTATTTGACTGGTGTTATTTCCAGGCTGGATCTCAGTTGTTAATTTAAGGTTTCTGAAAAAAATCAACTCAAGTCTTTTTGTACTAGTTCTTTTTTACCACGTGGTAGCAACAAAGACGCTTTACCCTCCTGATGCGAGTTCATAAAGTTGCTACTGTTGGGCTTTTTCCGAGTATTATGTTTGTGTTTTAGGAGCTATTTAGCATGCAATATCGATAAAGCACGTTAATAATAACAGTAATATTAACATTAACTTTAAAAGCAATAATAACAAGAAGACGACAAAGTAAAAATAAAAGAAGATTTCTTTCGCGGTTGTTATTCCTATTTATTGACATTATTGTTGTTTTTGTTGCTTTGATTTTTTTATTTTATTGTTTTGTTGTTGTTGTTTTTTTTACTTGTCAGTTTCATTTATTATTTATAAAAGCAAATTCCAGCAGTAAATATTTGTGCTCAAAGACTCTAAGAAGTGTATGAATAGAAACTAATGTTTTCAATATAGCACTGACGTTTATTAAGTGTTTTCCCCTAATAAGTATTGGTCAACTGCCTTCATATTACGCACTGATGATATACAGAATGGTATTTGCAATGAACTAATCTGCTTTAGTCTTGATGTCCGACCATTTTTCTCTAATTTAGAATCTCACAGTTGAAAATGTGGAAAATATTAGTTCATTTACTGACCAAGCCGTCATATAAATTCAGACTAACCCTTAAACTGTAACTTAGGTCCTAAATAAAGTTTACATGAATTTATCTTGTAGGTTTAGATACGTTCGTGCATCTTCTCCGAATGTTTTTCCTTGCTGTTCTGCCCAGTACGGGTAGGTGTAGGGGCGCTCGGAATAGAATACCCCAAACAAAGTGAGATGTTCCGTTTGAATTTAAGCTAAACGCTACCGCAATTAAGCGTGGCCAAAGTGAGCACTCATGGGCTTGAAGCTAAGGTACATCAATTCAAAATAAATCAAGGTCAAAGAACATCAGGAGACCACTCTTATTCAGTAAAAAAAAAGGTAATTGTTTCAAAATATATATGCATGGTGCATTTGAGTATAAAGTAAGACCAAAAATCATTACGTAGGCAAGCGGTGCCATGTGGCGCCGATTATGGCTATTGATATGTGAAGAATTCATTATATAACTACGAAGCATTTTTGCAATCTTAATAGGCTACATATAACCCGCAAGGCAGCTACTGAAATATCTCACCTGTTCTCTAAGGCTCTAGGCTTGAGCCATGATAAAGAGCAAGACAAAACGCATACTGAAATGAAGATAATGTAATGTGATTAAATGTACTGATTCATACATGAATTTACCGAGTGTTCGGCGTTTAACAGGGACTATTTCTTAAATTGGAACCATTTCTGACATGATTACCTTGGAAAATGCAACAAGCTTGAACGATATCTGTAATTTAGTGGCACGTGTTCGTTTAAAATGTGCTACTTCGTAAAAATTGAGTCGTTTCGATGAATCGTTCAACAAAACACACTAGAAACATTAAAGGTTCATTGAAATAAACCCAAACGGCCTCAGGCATTTATTTTATTCATATTATTATTTTACATTTCTGTTCATGTAATCTTTTGTAGAAATCAGCAGTTTTGAACGCTTGTCCAGTCTAGCCTATGGTTTCAAAAACATTGAAACATTTTAGAAAGAAAAAAAAACTAATGAGAGTTAAATTAAGGAATGTGTTTAGTGTTCTTTACACTTCAGGAGTTAAAATTCTATCCATTACGGCCAGATCTGAGATTTGTGGCAAAAAAAGGCGTCTTGGTCAAGCATGTTTACGCTGCGTCTTGGTCAAGGTCAAGGTCTTAGACGGGCGAAGCTGGGTAGACATAAGCTTCCGGTCTTTTCACTCAATAAGAGTTCAGCTAGGACGCAACAGTACTTAAATTTGCCACCATATAAAACAATGTGTATATAGGTATTAGGCTTGATTTCCATTGGAACATTTGGATGCCCATGGTTACCACTGACATCGATTGCGTTAGGTATATTTACCAAAAACTACAATTTATCAGTTTTATCTTAACAGGAGATCAAGAAATAAAAGCGTAGTCTGGCTGATCTAATCAATTCTCCTGAGATGGCTGTTTTCCCCAAACACACGGCTTTTCAGTCACGACCCACAGCTCTTAAGGCAGCTCTGGAAATATACATACAGCAATGAGGGCAAAGGCTGGTTACTGCTCAAAAGGAAGGCGCAATGTACAAATGGAATACACGCAAAGGTGCACGTGGTTCATGGAAACGATACAGCAGTTTGAACACCTGTTGACCCATTTATTAACGGGTTTGAAATGAAACAAATAACATACCTGGTCGATTAAAACCGGGCGTGCACATGAGAATAATGCATTTAAAAAGAATCTATACAGGAGACCCTGCGCTTTCAGAGCTATATGAGAGCCTGTACTCTTATACTAACACAAGAGCTGGAGTTCAAGTTCAAAGTCCTCTCCCGCAGACAAGCAGGGTGAAGACGCTGAAGGACCTTTTAACCTCTTACAAAATAAATCGCACAATCGCTGCGCAAAAAAAGCCCTCAGATCTCACACGCATGTAAAGCAAATAATGGTTCTGCTTGAATAACTCCATCTAGCGCTATACAACGCTACTAAACTGTTCCACTGAACCGTCCCGTTCATTTCAAGCGCAAGGTAGTTTCAATCACAAGAAATCTAATCTATATAACCTAATATGCATTTTAACAAACAAACAATCAGTTACATCTTAGGTTTCAATCAACATCAAGTAGAAATATGATACAGGCCTACCATCGTGATATCAGACCCTATCCATAGAGCCTCCATCGGTTACATTCAATACAGTATCAAGCCTTTTTGCCCGTGCGTTCTCCCGCGTGCATTTTGAAGCAATAAGGTCAGCGCTACCAACAGTTTCCTCAACCCAACTTCAAAACACTGTGCGCCGTTTTCAATTTTACTGCATTTTATTATTCATACTCGTGAGCTTAAGTGTTCCCCATTTGCCCATTTTATGAGCAGCATTTTCAAATAATACAGAGCTGTAAAAACATATCTCAATAAAGTGCAAAGAGTTTCCCATTTTTTTCTGCGCGCACCTTATATCGAGCTGCAGTGTGCATGGACTGGTTGAAGGTTCAGAAACCCAATCTTCCTCAGCGATAAACCAGAGAACAGAGTTTTTTTTTACTTTGGTTCACCTCCCACAATTTCCTTATCCATGCTATTATTATCTGCACTTACACTCCCTAGCTTTGTTGTTGCTCTAGTCTGGAAAGTTGTGGTATTGTTATTTAATTTGAGGAGTGTACTATTAAAGAGTTATAAATCTTTTATGGCAGTATGACTATTCTATTAATGTACTGCTGCACACCTATTACAGACTATAGCAAGCGGTAACATATCTCTATTTAAATCATGGAGGTGGATGGAGTAGGATAAAATCTGCAGCGTGATTTCAGGTGCACTTTGGGTTAGGTACACTCCTAAAAAAGAAGATATATTTATAGTTGTGTGTATAAATATGTATAATTATTTACTACTAAGTTGAGCAACTAAGATGTCTGCAGTGATGGTAGTTGGAATGGATAGAAAAAAAAATAAGTTTGGAAGTGTGTATATAATTCTATAGACCTTATTAATGGTTCTATGCAGTACCAAAATAGGGTTCTTCTATTGTTACAACATTGTTACAGTGTTGTTACACTGCTGAGCATCCATTATGTTGCCTTCACGCTCTCAGAAAAAAAGGTACAAACGTGTCACTGGAATGGTACCCCTCTTATTACTGGGCAGGGTGGGTACCTTTGGGTTGAGCACTTTAAAGTTGTATTGGCCATGTACAGCCTGTCTTCTCTCCAACATTTTATGGTACTGTTCAGTCTAAAACATTAGGTGAAAAAGTAATGTACCTTGCCCCTGGGAAAAAAACATACTTGACCTTAAACCACTGTTGTACTATTGAAGATACATTTGGAACGAAAAACGAACAGTGTATACAACACCTTCGCCATCAATATGTACAACCATTTTATCATAGCATGGTCCATTGTAGACAGAACCATTCTAACCGTCTTATTTAAGAACAATGTAGAACAGAAAGTAACTAAAACAACTTCAGTGATCGAGAATAATAAATTACCACTTTAGAATAAGACCACCACTAATAAAAGCATTAATGAAAAGTTAAAAATTAGTTTAGTAAAGTTATTAGTTACAAATAGTAGACCATTAACAATAGATAATATTAATAACACATAATAATAGCGATATAGTATTAAAAATAATAATAATAATAATAATAATAAACAGTTATACGCATTAATAAAGGGTGCAAAACTGTTGTTCTTTCTGATGAGTCTGTATATGTTATGAAGCTGGTAGATTTCATGATGACTGGTGGAGAAGACAAAGTAAGAACACTAAGCTGTAAAAAATCAGTAAAATGTGATCTTAATATGCGTAATAAGTAATTAAAAACCATTAATAAACGCTTTCTAAACTCTTTATAAACCTTCACCATTCTTATTATAAAGGGGTACCATTCTGTTGAACTGTAGTGGAACCTCGTCAAACATATATCAGTGCATCAAGTGCATCAAATACATAATGTAAAAGTAAAGTTTGTTGGGCACAGTTCTTCTCCTTTGGTCTAAATTAAAATGCTAAAATTGCATTAAACAGCAATGCAGTCTAAATAACGAACCAACAGGACGGAATAAATTACCTCACTCTTTAAAAAGGTGTCCAGAATGGACTGAAACTATCGAAAAAATAAGTAAAAGTATAATCATCTGGAGCTGTTCAGTCCATTCCATTTACCTCGACCGGTATATTATTGCTTTGGTAACGAATTGCCGTTTATTTGGAGCTCAATTAACGCTTCGTTCTAGCTGATGTCACGCTAGTAGATATAGGTAGGAGACGTGATCAAGCATAAAGGTCTCCTTTACCGGCGCATTGCGCGCGCTCCAGATGAGCTCGAGGATCGTTAATGAACCCAACAGAACGAAATATTCCAGGACATGCCAATGGAAAATATGAGAGCACGTGGTATTGAACAGTGTAATCACCCGCGCGAGGGAGGCTATTGTGGCACCAGCCAGTGTGAACGTACACCGAAGGGGTGGAACGGTCATCAGATCAAGGCGTTCCACCCTGAACTCCGGCTAAACATTTTAACTAGGCTTAATGTGTGTATGCCTCGAGTCCTCCGACTGCTTTTTTACTGCTTTAATTGGCGTGTTAAAAGACCCATTCTTGTTTGGATAAAAGTTGTTTTCCTCAGTCGATCCCTCCATAAAGGTCAAATAAATACAAACCAAATGTAATTTGAAATTGCAGCTTTTTTATGAACACATCCAGAGCGGTTACAGGGCGATGAAAAGCCCTCATTTCTGTACGGTTTCATCCTGCGTGGGATTTTATAGAGATCCCTGCAGAAGTGCGGAGTTTGTGATTCGAAATTCCTCTTTATCAAAAGAGCGCGGGACACAGGGCTCTTAATTAATGCTGCCTTTAATTGCGTAATTAACGCATGCGGGGGCTGTAAAATAATTTGCATGAGCGAGATATTAAATGCTTGAGGGGAGTTTACGTGGCTGTTGACTAAAGCAACTCACAAACTCACGACGCTGGACAAGACAATGCGAATCTGTATAGGTAGGGGCGGTTTAGGTGGTGAGCTCTGTGTATGTGTAAGAATAGTTTGAGAGCCATCAAGATTCCACAGTATTTGCAGTAATAGAGTAATTCATTGTTGCTATGTTTATTTGAGATATTATTATCATCATCATCATCATTATTATTATTATTATTATTATTATTATTATTATTATATGCTAATGGTTGAATTTCTAGGCATTTCTGGGCTATTGCCTATTGCTCCACATGTCTTTTGTTTAGGTTGTAATCTTTACAGCTTGACAAAGAATTACTATGCTACAGGACTAGTATTATGTCATTTTTAAGGATATACCCACTCCTCTAAATTAAATAAAACTGAAATCTCATTAAAGGAAGGAAGAAGAGACCGGTTACAGGTAACCAAAACCAACTGCTTTACAGTCAGAGGCCTAAACTAAACATCAGCTATCACCCCAGTGGTGAGAGTAAGGTGTAACTTATTAATTTGTTATGTTTATGGTTGAGCTGTGGTCTACCCCTCCCTGAATCGGCCACCTTAAAACGCCTGGGGCTTGAAGCAGGAGAAAAGGCTTAAACTTTAGCTAGTTCTAAATCTCAATAATAATAATGGTAGTAAAAGTAGTTGTAGTAGTAATGCTATTAATTATCATCATAGTGTAACTGTCACACATAACCTGAATCAGGAAACTGGAAGCTTAAACCTTTGTAACAGAACTTGATGTCAAAATGTTAATTTCACCCACCCAACTAATTAATTACCAACCTATTTTATGAAATATAATACTGCACTATGCAAAAGATGGAGTCTATGCTTCATTCTATGCTCTATCAGTCTATGCTTTATTCTGTAATAACCAGCCAGTATATGCAACCGCTAAAACTTCTGAGGTGTAGAAAAAAATCCTTGCAGACAAAAAAAAGAAAGAAAGTATGTTTCCTGAAAAGAATGCATGCGGTAATCAACACAAAGAGTGGACACAGTTAATACTAAACATCTGGTGTTATATTGAGTTGTTGATGCTTCTGTAGCAATTTCTGTACATATACAGTATATTCTGCTTTGTTCCTAATGCTGAAATTGAGTAACTTGTACCCTATCCAATATTGCTGAAGCACAAATATTGTACATATGACCTTCTTATTCACTGAAAGTTACAGAGACAAAATTCCTGGGTAGTTCTTTTAAACTTTATCTCCACAGTGAGTTTCAGTTCAAAGGGGAAGTCCAAAACTGATTTGATCAATAGCCTAATTCAGTGGTAGAGATGTAAAGTGTTATTCACAGTGGTTTGATGTCGAATGGTTTATTGTATAAAAACCAAAAAAATAATGATTTCTTTACAGTGGTGGTTTTAGGAAACAACAATGCAAATAGAGACATTTCACCTTATCCAAAACCACCAGTACATCTACACATGTCTTCTGAGTTTTCGTATGTAATGTTTAATATTTCACAGTGCTAAATCTGTTTATGTTTTACTTGGTGACTATTTTTGCCTTATAATACCTGGCATGTAACCTGCTGCTATAGGGCTGTTTAAGAAATTACCGATTTAGTTTATAGCAAAACTACTATGTACGAATGTTTCAGACATCAGGGAGTACATACAGAACCACGTAGTGCAATAACATTCTGTGAGCTTTTATAAGAGATTAAACTATCACCACCACTGTGAACATTTCGACGCAGTATGCTTTTTTAGAAGACCATTTCACACCACTCTTAATGGCTTTGTTTTCATCCTAACCATCTAAATATGCAGATTACCTATTAACTCATCAAATCTTGACAAAAATCCTTATTTTAGACTGACAAGACTGAAATAATTATAAGTGGTAAAAGCTATTATCCTGTCACCTTATTTCAGCAGTCAGCAGGTTACAGTTCTCTAACAGGTGTATAATAATATATCAAGTCAGGATTTAAAAGTATATTGTTCTGGTGATGTATATTTATTGATGTTTATCAGAAGAGTTATAGCTGTGTTGGTACGTGTGTTGAAGAAAAGTATTTTCTCATTTCCACACCTTTTATAGTCAAAACTGATATATGACAGGAACCATATTCAGGCCATAATTCAAGTGTAGACTATTCATTTTTACTGTCGACCTGTTTTTGGAGGCGTTTATTGTGCATTAAAGCAGAAATGTAAACGTTGTTTGCTGTATGTGATTAAACTTTGAGAAACTTCCAGAAAGACCAGACTAATTTTCAACAGCTTGTAAGAAGGTGTTTTTGCTGATGTTGTTTTCTCAAATCTTTTTTTCTTCATTAGTCAGCCTTAGATTTAATGGTTTTTGCTGTCCTTCTGTAAAAAATACAGCAGATGATATAAAATGTCTCTAAAAAAACCCTTTAATTTAATAAAAAGTTTAAATTAATAATCATAAAAGTTGATAAATTCTATTTATTAGCTTCATTCTAATTACTAGCTATCATGTAAAACATCTTGATACTATACCATCTTTGTAGAGATCCTAGAGAACTGTTTTATGAATAAAAACATTTATATTCTATACCTTTACTTTCCAAAACATCTTTGTAAAGTTTAATTTTTGTACATCATTTAAACCCAGGAGTTACTCATTACAATGTTTGAAAATGTCATGATCAATGGACCAATAGAAATGCTCCAAAACCACATACAGTGAAGCCTTGTTACTTTAACTAACATTCAAAGTTAAGAATGTTTTTAAGAACTTTTGCTCCCTCCGTAAAATTCAATGATACATGTTTTTCCTCACACAGCAACTATATATATTTTCAGTCATGTGTGTATAAGAGTTGGCACCTTGTATAATAAAGTATATCAAATTCAAACATAGAAATAAGAACATCTTGGGACTATAGCATAGAAGGAGACATTGTTGACTGAGTAGAAAGATGTTGTTGTTGAGATATGGCTAATTAATTTATCAGGCAAGCTGTTTTGACCTGAGGTTTAATCCCAGTCAGGGACTGATGTAAACAGTTTTCATCTAATACTGATAACACTGTACATACAAAAGGAACATAGCTGATCAACATCTAACTTTTCACTAGCAACAGATGTTTCAATCTTGGAAAATCACCTCCAAGCTCTTTTTTCTGAGAACTAAGATGAGGGTGGAGTGAAAGAGCCTTGGGCAGTGCCTATAACAAGACTGACAGGATGTAGGTTTTGACCCAGACCTCAGATTCCCAGACTTTTTTCTGGCACTTGGTATAGAAATGCATGGACGGCGTTACATTTAGAGTTATGTGTTAATAGCTTAAATTGAAGTGTAGAAATTCATTATCTGTAGCTCTTATTTGTGATCAGATATTTCCAAATAAAGTTAATTTTAGACTATAAAAATGTCTTGTCCTGCAAAATGTTGATTAATTAATGTAAAGATTTTACTTGTTTATTATTATATTAACCATGATTATGTTTTGCATTGCAAGTACAAACCTGTGTTTGGTTGTGTGCAGGGTCCTGTCTGCTTCCGATTTAGACTGGAGTAAGTACACAAATGGGAGATTCTGATGCTTTTGTAGACAACTGATTGTTAGTTATGGAACTATCCAATAAAAATGTTAATTGCAACTTCCTGTCTTCATTAACTTAAACATTTTAAGCCAGTTAACTAACTTAAATTTAAAGAGTTATCCTAACTAATGTAGGCCTACAGTGTCCCTGGCATTCCTAGGTTAAATTTACACCTACTTCTAAACCTAGCCCTAACCTTAACCTATACCTAATCCTAAAACTAACCCTAACTTCAAAACTAAACCTACACTTACTCCTAAAGCTAGTCTCTACCTGAAAACTAAATTTACATCTACCCCTAAACTTAACCTCAAAACTAAACCTACACCTACTGCTAAACCTAGTCTCTACCTCAAAACCAAATCTACACCTACTCCTCAACCTAACCTCAAAAATAAACACACACCTAGTCCTAAACCCTAACTCTTTCCTCAACACCTAACATACATCTACTTCTAAACCTAACCATAAACCTTAACCTCAAGGGAAAATCTACAGGTACTCCTAAACCTGATCTTAATCTCTGTATCTATGCCTAGACCTAACCTTAACCTCAAAACTAAACCTAGATTCTAGACTCCTAGATTATCTGGAGAGGAAATGGAGAACCAGACTGCACTAAGGGTTCTATAAAACACAGAGGTGAAAATGTCAAAGTCTGGGTTTTTTCTTGCAGTGGTGTAGGTGAGCTTGGGATCATAATAAACTTAAAAATGGTGTTTCAGATTTAAACCTTCAGAGGTCTGCAATCCAATAACAATAATATATATGTATATATATATAATTAAAGTGCAAATTAAAGTTAAAGGTTAATTGTGTTGGGAAATTAAAAAAAAAGTGTATATATATAATAAAAATAGGTTATATATTATATATATAAAAAAGTGTATATATATATATATATATATATATATATATATATATATATATATACACTTTTTTTTTTAATTTCCCAACACAATTAACCTTTAACTTTAATTTGCACTGGCAAAGAAATGACCAAATGCATTTTGAAGCCACTCAGTGTAAATACAAATGAATAAAAATATAGAAACAAAACAAACAAAAGCTCAGAGGATTTGTCTTTGTCTAAATATTTGACAGGATTTATCAGTATATAGCTCAAACTCAAAATTCTGAAATCATTTTAGTAACGCAGTTTTCTATTCCTTTAATGCTTTGAACAGCTGCAATGACAATGTTTTGTGGCGTAACACCATCTGCCATCCAGGGCTGCCAAAGTTTGACCGTTAAGAACTCCTTTCTGTCTTGCATCCATCATTCTACCACAAAGTAATATTCCAGGACTTGTTTTGGACAGTGTCATGTTTGTCTAAGGACAGCACAGTCACAAGGTCTGGATTCATGTTTATAGCCAAGTGACTCCACAAAGTCAACAACAATTCAGCAGATGTAATTGGAGACGTAATTTATTTATTTTGACAATTAACAGGGGCAGTAGTCCAAATATTTCCCACCTGTGGTCTAAATTTTCCATATTCTATGAGACCAACCAATGTGGAGGTGTACAGGCAAACGCATGTTTCCTCAGAGAGATGTGACGCTGCCGCAACATTACTAGAACTTCTGTTCATATAGCAGTTAAGCACAGGTGGAGGGGTGTGTTTACTGTTCAGGTTTGTATATGTGAACTGGCAGATTCCTAGCTCCAATTCAGACTGGCAGATGAGGGAGGAAAGTAATACTTTCCAAGCAAATTACTGATAAAGCCAATTGGGTTTTAGTCACAAAACTGCATGTTCAACCTGACAATGTTATCATTGTTGTTGTTATTGAAATATGATCAATATACAGTTTACACATACTGTAAACATTATTTCAGGGTTTCTGATATAGTCCCTTTGTAGGATACTTACAGGTTTAATTAAATATGTATATTTCTGTATTCAAAACACCTCTGGTCTAGTCTGAAAACAAGTTAAAACATCCCATACAATGATCTAAATCTGGGATTTTCTGCACTTTTAAATGCACATTTGCACAATTTAATATATTCATAAAAAGGGTAATCATAAAATACATAAAATTAGCATGTTCACATATTCCCCAATTATTGTTCAATTTTTGTCCAATATGCTTACATTCAGTAAATAAACTGATAAATAAAATGCGAAGAAGTGTGTAGAGGATGCGTCAGTTACTGTCAGTTCTGATGTGAATATGGTGCATACCGTTGCTTTCCAAAAAAAAAAAAAACAGCATGTCTAAAAAGGTCATTCTATAAAACTAAGAAAATGTAATGCAACCTTATTTTATTCCAAGCAATTTAGAGGCACTGCACAAGATAAAGGTTGTGCTAAATTAGGCTATGTAAATTATGCAGAATATTTTAAATATTACAAATTAGTTACTTTTTTACTTAAAATAACTGCAGACAAGTGGATATTTTCATTTCTGTAGCATGAAAACATGGTTGCAGTAACAAGAACAGGCATTTTGCAGTAATAGAGTACATTTATTGTGATAATGAGACAAACTACCAATGAATTTTACAGTTCCAGAACTACTCCAACTTGGTGAATTTGCTCTTTGAATTTTGAAAATGTTTAAGTTGTTGATCAATAAGTGCTGATCATTCTCTAAATAAATAGTTTAGAAACACCAGCTAATTGTTATATGAATGTAACTCTATACAGAGTATCTTATCGTAAATGTATATTTTCCTCATTATGTAGATCGGGAGACTTATTATGATTTTTTTGGCTCAAACGTTCATGCTTTACCAGCAGGTCACAATAAGACAACTGGTTTATGTAGATACTATTTTATATAAATATCTGTATTTTTTATGTATGTATCTGTTGTAATATTTATGAAGTCCCGATATTGGAACTACATTAATCTGGATTAGAATAACAAATAGAATTAGAGAATAGAAATGTAACATATTTGTGGTTAGAGAGGTACTACAATGAATAAAATACAGATAGTTTAGCACAGCTGCCCAACATCATCACAACACTGAACATCTGCACTACTATGATTACGCTTTTAAGCAACCATCTGCCAAAACTGGTATTTAAATTTCTCTGTGCATGTCTAATAAACACAATTTATTTTTACTGTTAATATGTTTTATTGCATGAAATAAGTTTTTATAGACTTTTGAGCATTATAAGGAGACTTTTACATTTAAAAGATGCATTTCTTTTTTACTGCATGAAATGATCTTGACCTTTTTAATTTTTAGTGTGCACAAATGAAAATAACTGTTTAAACTGAAGTCCTGAGACATTCTATGGCTACAGTTTGAATATTACAATGTTCTTTGTCCTACTGATCCATGACGTTGACTCTTGAAGTCAATAAAAAGGCATTGTATGCTTTTAGGCCATTTCTAAAACCAAGATGCGGAAGCCTTCTCACTTCTACAGTTTGATCCATGCAATTTTTTTACCCTTAATGTCCTACCAATACAAAGCTGGCTGCTTTGTGAGAACGTCTCCTGTTGTAAATGTATGGACCAGGGACTTCTTCTGTTCACTGCACACAGGCAAAAATATCTGTCTGTGCAAACAGATGTTAGTCATTTCTCATTAAATTGATCGATCATGGGATTTCGTTGCCTTTTCATATTAGCGGAGTAACAGCTACAGATCTGCTGCTGGATCTATAGCACAATGAGGCACTTAGGAAACACTGCTCATTCTACATATTCTTGTATACATGTATATGTCTGAATATCCTTATTATGGCATTTCTAATGTTCTTTGTCTGTGCTACAGTTACGATTATAATGCTTGTGTCAGGGTTTGGACTACAGTCAAATGAATGTACCTCATCGTCAAACGAATAGTTGCACATATAGTTGCACCCAGAAGGAATTATCCGACAGCAATGAAACTTGGTGGGCTGGTCTGACATTGTGAGACATGTAAATGATTCAAGTTTCATGCTCAGGCGTGCATGCGACGTAAGCAAGGACAGGCAATATTGCTGTACCTGACTGAACCAGCAGCCACTGTTGTGGACATTCAGCAAGCAGTGATGCCTTCATGAATCGTCCTGTTAGTATGGCAGATGGCTGAAGGCACACAAACCATTATGACAACAAGCTTTAACACCATGCCAATGTCACCAAAGACTGCAACGGTGTCGTGCCATACTGTCATGGAATGACTAAGAAAGGCAGTGGGACAAGACAAATCCGTAAGTGGAAGCACCGTGGCCAGCGCCAAGATAAATGGTTTGTTGTCACTTGTCACACATCCAGAAGGCCAGGTGCCACTTCACCTCCACCCCTACTGCAAAATCTAGAGGAACTGTATAAGAATATTCAAGATGCATGGGTCAGAGAATCACAGAGCACCATTAAGAATCTCTACAACTCCATGCCAACACATTTAGCATGTTGTGTTAGCAAACATGGCGGCCCGACACCATACATAGAGTCATAATAGCTAGCTCAATATATTGCCCATATCAGTCTAAATATATCATCATTTATTGTTCCTGGTAACCTTTATGTTTCTTCCCAACAGCCTTGCAATCCAACACTTCCTTCTGGGTGTGGTTATTCTTTTGACGACAAGCGCACGTTGCATTTAGGGACCATCGGAAGTTCACTGAGCTTCTCACTGTCCAAGTGATTTTAAACACTGTCCGCGAAGTTGAAGTCAAGTCTGTCGGTCCTATGGTCTGAGACCACCAGCAGCTTCTGTGTTTGCAAGTGCAAATTTACTTTTCTCGGTAACACGTTTTTGACAGCTACACCACCTTTCAACCTCAGTGTTGAGTTGTCTTCTCACAGTAGAAGGATGGACACAAACATCTGTAGAGGTTTTTAGATCTAGAGCAGGAAATAGAGCTTAATTTTCTTATCTCACTAAAAAGATTTATGGATATAAGGTGATACATTTTGAAGTGATTTATATTTGAAGTCCAGTTTTGGTAACTCCTGTTTTATGACCCATTTTCCCTTTGACCTTCCTGTTCTGCATGCTAGTGAAGTATCTCATCTTCTCAGCACTATCTCCTGAAAAATAAACCTGTATTTAATGGCAGTTTGACTGCAGATTAAATGAATTCACACTTGCTCAGTGAACTTTATTGGAATCAGTCGATAACTATAGAAATATTTACCTGCTCTAGATATTTTTACTGATTAATCCCAGCCCATTCAAGTATCTTTATTGAAATCTATCCTGATATGAGCACAGACAGTGCTGCAGTTAAGTGGGGTAGTGGCATTTCATCGGATTTTATTATGCTATCTGTGTTTACCACAGACAAATGGCTCGCCATTGTTTGCATAGTTCATTTGTTTGGTTGTCATTGGGGTGCGGTTCCCGAAAAGATACAGCTGCGATGCAAGTGTTTCCCAAAACCATGGTTGGAACTACGGAGGTAACTCCGTTGGTAACTTACATAGTCCGAACTCTCGTTAAGCGACGCAGGTGTTTCCCCAAAACCGTAGTTCAACCGAACGTTCGTAAATACAGTGGTTAAGTTGTGTAGTTGGAACTACAGCTGTAGACCTGTGGTAAGAAGCTTACTTCCTGATGATGGCGTCATCGATGACGCAGGACGCAGTAGAAACATGCCTGTTAGTGAGCTAAAATAATTTATTATTTTCTGGTACGAATATTTAGAACATCAAATGCTGTAAACATGTTCTTAATGTATGTCCATATTTATCTGTGTTTATGAGTACAGCTGGATTTATCAAGTCGCTATAATTCATTTGTGGGTGTAATGTTAGCCTAGGCCTACGAAAAAAAGTGTCATCAAGTTAGTCTTTATTACAAAGATTTATCATAAAATACTATGTGGAAAACTTTACAGCGCTTTAATAAATGAGTTTTTAATCACTGAGAGATTTCCTCAACATTATGAGAAAAAAAAACAGTCACCTGGTTTACGAACCCACGTCCCTACAAGACCCTCGATCTCTACCACCGTGTTACAATGTATTTACACGTTTATCCAACCGTATCACTCTAACACACTATATGTGGGGTTTTTTTTGTTTTATATTGCTAATAGTTCTTTTTTGTTTATGGAGAAATGTTTTTAATGAGAAGGGTTATCTGTTAATATTATATTTAAAATGAATGTCAACATTATTATTGTTGTTATAAGTTTCACTCTTGATATCATGATATGTATTTTAATTATTTTGTTGTTATATTGGTTCTATTACTATGACTGGTAGTGGTGGTGTAGAGTTATTTGTTTACAATAGGAAGAAATATGAGTAGCCTAAATAGCACTTTAATTATGTATACTGATTCTCATATGTTGGCCTCATTTTACACGGTTTGTGAGTTTTTGCACGTTTCCCGGTGTGAAAGTCGGACCCAACACATCTGGAACCATGGTGGATCAAACCAACATGGTGGTACTACTGTGGTAGTACTACCACTACTGTGGTACTAACAAAGTAGTAGTTAGTTAATTTTAAACTAGCTAAAGTTGTTAGTTTAACGATGCATCATATCATGTTAGTTCAGTGCTAACCTCCGCCGTTGTACCGAAACGCACCCCTGCTTAATTACCTCAATGGTCTCAGCCATGCATGCATCCTGAGCCCACACCCCTGTCTGGCCTTCTATTTTATAGTGTCCTGACAGTGCAGAGAAGTCTACAACCAGTCTAAACTGTTAATGCACCCATGGCACACTCACACTCTTACAAAGAAAGCATCCTAAATGGTTCTACGCTTTAAAGTATAATTCTAGGGGAAAACAAATCTTTCATTGGTAGAAACTTTGCAGCATGTGGAACATCAAAAAGCTCCTTCTATTGGATCTCCTTTACAAAAATGTGCCTTTAAGGATTGATGCATTGAAAGGTTCTTAGAAGAACCACAGAACAGTGGTTCTTCTGCGGCATGGTTTTTGGCACTGTTGTTTTAAAGAGTGCACGCAAAATGTCAGTGCAATTTAAGTGAATGACAAAATGCTTCGCTGCCATGCCGAGTTAACTTTTGGAAAAATCAAGCTTGGGTTGTGCCCCAAGTGGTGGAGCCAAACCTCAAGCCGGAGCTGCGCCGTGTGTTGCGCTCCAACGTTGGCCTCCAGTTATGACCAAACAGATGAAAAATGCCTCTTCAAAGCCAGTTCCGACAGGGGCTGCCTGGTGCTCCCACTCCCTGAGCACCATCTTTTCTCTCTGTTTCTCCAAAGACACGATTTCTCCATTGTTCCTCGGTATTCTTTGACACCTGTGTGGGAGCACAGGCTCAGTTTCCATTACGACATCGCCCTCTTGTTAATTAGTCTCCATCTGGTTCTAGTTAAGGCCGACTGATGTCACCGCTCCCCCCACTACCCCTCCCACCAACCCTGCCACTGCCTCCACAACAAGATGGAAGCCATTAAGGCTGCCTCTAATTAAATAACCAGGGAGCGTTTGTCACTATTTGTGTCTTTTGGTGGAGCCTTGACAGGTCAAACATTTGTTTTTCGAAAGTGCCTGTAACAATGCCACATGCAATGGGTCAATTTGGCCTCCAGTGAGACCCCAAGAATGAAGAACAGCCCAACACAGTACTGGTATAATTCAATGCCTTCTCTGAAGGTTTGTCGGAACAGGCTCAGCAGATCCAGATATATGCCATACCGGTTCTGAAAATAAAGGTGTCAAAAAATTGGATCTCTGGGGCTACGCCATAGAAGAACCACAAATCAACTTGGATCCTTTCAAAAGGGTCTTTAGGGAACTAACAGTGGTTCTTCTGTGGCTTTGCTTCTTTTTGGCACCTTAATGGTTATTAAAGCAGGTCCCACAAGGACATTTTGGCAAAGCTGACCCAAAATAACCCCAATTACGCCCACCACATAACCAGATCATTTGTTATCCATGTTCTACCCACTAATATCCAGACCAGACGGACAGAGGACGTTCAGCACATACTCGAATTCTCCAGCTACCTCGTGACACTCGCCTGTCCGCTAAGAAAGTGAAGCCAAGGCAGTCCGCCTGTCCTGCCTTAATGTCTTTTCCTTGTGGCGAAGGCTGTGTTCAGGTAATGACGTCTAGGCGTGGACTACTTTGGCTGGCTAAAGCTTCATGCGACAGTGTGTGTTTGTGGACCCAGGGCAAGCACAGGGCGGTGTGGCATGGGGTGACGTTTTTTACAGGGAGAGATGGTAAACACACAGCAGAGCGGGGCAAGCTCAAGGTCTTGCCCTTTGGATTCAGCCTGTCTCAAGATCCAGGAAATAGCTAGCCATGGAGGAGGAGCCACCGCAGGCTAATGTACACTGTTTCATTGAGACAAACGCTCTATCTAGGCCAATAGCACTGAGGGGTCCATCTAACAGATAAAGTACTGTGCAAAGGACAAAGATCGACTATTGATTATTAGATTTCCAGTCATTAGCCATTAGCCAAGTGCAATTTATTCACTTACCAGCACCAGAAAAAAACACAAAACAATTATTCAACAGACAATAACACAGAAGCCTCAACAATTACATGTAATGCTCTGTAGTTAGTGTAGCCAGTTAGGTTGCCATTGTATCCTTTCATTTTCAGAGGCTTGCTTTGCATTTTTCAAAGGAATCTGATAGAATATTATTCAGCATCTCTAAAGCTCAGTATTGGAAAGTGGATGTATTTGTTGTTTCTCTTCATCCAAGTGTTCCTTCTCTTCTTAGCAATCCTTTACTCATTAACAGCTTCTTGACAACTAAACATGCACATCTTTCTTTCTTACAGTAAAACATCTTTGGTTTTCATATCGGAAGAAAGATTGAAGCCTCTTTTTGTCCATTTTGTTAAAAATGAAAGCTTTTAAGTGCTGAATGTGATTGTTTGGGTATTTTCTAGGTCTTGTAGGGAGCCCCAGTTCTCTATATCTGATAAGAATCTTTTACACATTGTGCTCAGACTTTCTCTTTCATTATTATTATTACTAATCTCCTCAGAAATATCCTGGAATAAGGCCCCCAAAAAGTTTTGTTGCCTTGTATTAAAAGTAGGGAAAGGTTTTCCATCTAGTACAAAGTTTAAGACACACGGTTTTGTTCCAACACCAGAATAAAATTTGTCTTGCCAAAATCGAGAGTTTCTAGGACAATTTTGACAACTAACATTTTGACAAGTGACACCTGATACTAATATACCACTGGGAATCCACTTGTAACTGAACATTCTGTAGTTCCTAGTATGTATATACGATCATATGTAACTATGTTATATACTCTATACTAAACATACTTGTATTCTGACATTTGCGAAGAATAATACAAATAAACAAGAATTAAATAACAGAAATCTATTAAAATGAAAACAAGTTTTAACATGACAGCAACAGTACTCTTCATACAGTATCCCACCTATTAAGTGCAGTAAACGATTAATGATTAAAAAGATGAATCAATAAATGAACACTTTCTTTAATACTACATACTATACATAACAATAGTCAACACTTAGATTGCTTTATGTAGAGATGTTACATTACTAAGCATATGCTTTTATCAAGAGCCACTTACAATGGTATGCAAGTGTAACATTAGGCGTAAAGCCCAAGGACTCTTATTAGTACAGCAGTGATGTTCCTGTCTGTGCAAAGGATTACTGCTCAGTATTAGACTAATTATGATAATTCAGTTTTTCCTTTCTATTTCATCTCTTTCTCTTTTATCTGCAAATGATAGTTGTTGGCATATTGTGCAACCCCTAATATACAATCATATGCAAAGGTTTTGTAAGTGAAAATGATTAAGCATTACTAACAGGTATAACATAGTTATTGTTTGTTAGTTGAACTGAAAGTGTTTTATGTTTGTTCTATAGTGTGTTTTTTGTGTTTTCTGTGGAGCACATGTAAATATGTTCTTTGAAAAACAACAAAACAACTTACCTGGTGGTGCTCCAAACTTTACATACAACCAGTTTCAAATGCTTTTAGTAAGCAGTAAGCATTAAACGAAAACTACTGATGCATAGCACTAAGGTCATATTCCTTTACCATAGAGTTTCAGATGTCAGAAAATGCGAAGTATATCGCACAGTTGAGATGATCTCCAGTGCCTCATGTTAGGCTTTGTTTTCCTCCCGGGCACTGTTGTTGTCTCAGGTTTGGTCATAATTAAACCCCCCTCCTCGCTAAAATGGGACGAAACCCTATCCTGCCAGACACTCCACTTCTCATCCTCTCTCGTTCTGCCTTTGTAATCACTATCCCACAGTGTTCTTTTATCAATAAACACTTTTATGAGAAGACATAACATTTGACTGTAAACATGTCTCGAGCAACATGCCGCTACATTTGTACGGCAATATAGGCCCAACTCCACATGAAAATAATTACATCCTTCAGCGTTCTCAACGTTCCGTCTCTATTTGCAGAGCGAGGGGTGAAAAAAAGAGAGACAGAGAGAGAGAGGGAGAGAGAGATGAGGAGGGAAAGAAAGACAGCTTTGCGAGGTGGGCTGTGCTCCTGTGCTGCTTCTTGTTGTGGCCTATTCTCCTCAACACTAAAAGTCATAAAAGGGCCCTCTCCTTTTACAATGTCATGTTCAAACGTTGTACCCCCCTCATCTTCTCCTCTCTCTCTCTCTCTCTTTCTCTCTCTCTCCCTTTTTCTTTCCTTCACCTCCCCCTCTCGCTATCTCATGCTGTTCGCCTTACTGCCAGAGCAGTTGTTTACCGCCATGCAGCGAGTTTAGAATTTCTTACACGGCTCTTCAAAATAAGCGACTGCAAGAATTTTTGCGGCCTGCTGTTCTGAAAGAGATTCCAGAGTTCCTCTATGATCCAAAATGTTCCAAGGCGAGCGGCAAAGAACGCACATTTTTAAAACAGCCCGTCCTACTGAAATCATTCCAAGGACGGATTTAGGCGAACAGTGCCAGCGCAAGCCCTTAGAAGTTCTTCTAGCAGTTTTTAAAGGGTTCCACCAGAGCAGTACATGCAGTATAGATTAAGGCCTTCAGATCATTGCACCTCAACAATGCCTAAATGAATTCTGGTAGGAATTCTACGGCACACATAAAACGAAGCTGCAAGTAAGTCATGGCGTTCTCAGAAGTTGCCGTTTTTTGAGCTGCCGTTGTCATTTCACAACACAAAACTTCTCCAGGGTGAACAATAAATCCATCCGTACTTTCTTCCCTCCGGCTATTTGTCCACTTGAGGTGTTAAACATACCAAGGCAAGCCCTACTTAAACTAAAGCTGTGAACATTGACTGTCCACCAATTATCCTGTCCGTCTGCTCCCTGGCTAATGATTGCATGCCTGCTGTGTGTGAGCGTCTCCTGTGGACAGACAGATGCTAATAACACCATATTTCCAACAAAGACAGAAGGCCCCCAGCCATCCCTTTCAACACACATGCCACACAGCCAGCACCACCCACAGCAGTCAGACCTGTCATTGATGACCATTCCATCTCCATTCTCAGGCTTGCAGCAGCTGGAGGCCTCCATGACAGAGGAGTGCAACCCAAACCACTTAGCTAGGGCAAATGTCAACCTTCCTTCCAAGTTTACCAGAATGCAGATGCCCATGGACCTTAATTGTTAAAGATGCATGCCATAAATTTAAATTTTAGTTATTGTTTGTCAACGGTCTCTCATCTTTGGTTCATTTGTTCAATTGTGTTTGATCATTTTACATGGAGCATGCCTTAATTCGTGCAAGTTTGGCATTATAAGTGATTTACTATATGCCATTAAAAGACCTACCCAGTCACAGAAGGATCTTTCACCTACTACCAGTCTGCAATTTGCAGAACATTCTG
Source organism: Prochilodus magdalenae (assembly GCA_024036415.1). Classification (NCBI taxonomy): domain Eukaryota; kingdom Metazoa; phylum Chordata; class Actinopteri; order Characiformes; family Prochilodontidae; genus Prochilodus; species Prochilodus magdalenae. The sequence goes on from JAMWET010002422.1 coordinate 109,759, forward strand.
GAGGACCATGTAGTGTAAAAACCTGATGATTGTGAACATGCTGAAATCCAACTTCCATCAAAACTTGGTCAATAATATCTTCCAGGGATGTATGTGAATCATATATATACCTTATATCTTAATGGAGCCATTTCTAAAATAATGCAACCTGTTAACTTTAAATTGCAAACTACAGCTCACTGAACATGGTGGTAGTAACTTCAGGCTCCAGCAGATGGTGCTGCACAAGGATGATGGGGTTATAAATACCTGCAGGGTGTGCAGTGGGATTCATAGATTGAGAAGAGGTGGTACAATGTAGTAAATGTGTTATTCAAGGTGTGGAAAATGGCTCCAAAGCAGATGTTAATGATTGGCTAAAAGGAGTGTTTGCATTTGGGCATGCCAAAGACCATAGTGTGAAGGAAGTAGCTGGATTTGCAGGTGTATGGACGTGTACAGTCATACAGGTCTACCAGCAGTGGCTAAAATCCCATTCTGCAGGAACTTCTCCTCAGATATGTGCCAGGAAAGGCATCCCCCAAATCTGGCCCAACTTTGCAATTCTTTGATGGAAGAGTGGCTGAACATCGATGTGGCCTACATCCAGAAACTTGCCAGTACATGCCAAATTGAATCCCTTCTGTTACTGAAGGCTCTTGAAGGTATTACACGCTATCAGGTATGTCTCAGTCACAGGTGACTAATTGTCATCCAGTTAGAAAGGTATGTTCTCCACACCTATTGTAACAGACAAGGACAGCAAAGTCCCTCCCCAATGTTATCATTAATAATTATTTACTTACCAGTCTAGAAGAAACATTGTAAGGGCAGCATCGAACTTCATTCCTTTGCTCTACAAGAGCACCCCCAGTGGTAGAAAATGAAGAAAAACTTCTATTTTAATGACTTCTTTTCTTTGCTGCTGAACATGGTTTCTTGCCAAAGAAGAAAGACACAGTCATTATAATGTTTCCTTTCATTGGATATTTGGCCTTAAATTATGTACCAGAGTAGGACTTTCAACATAATTGACAAGGGGTTAAAATATGCCATCAGAGCAGCAGTGCTTCTTTTTGGACTGCCAGAAGATGAGGTTAGAGTTACTATTGCCTCTTGAGTAACAAAATTTACGTCTTTGACATCCCATCAAAACCTATATATCTTCATATTCTGTTAATAAGTTTAGTGAATGTTGGAATGTTTTAAACTGTTTTTTTGAGAGCTAAAGATCGAGCCAGACCTTAATAATAGGTCTGCCTATTCAAACAATGCTAAGAGGTATGACATGGTCATAAATTCAAGCTTTCCAGGGTGATTTGTGGCACTGTGCTTTGCCTCCTGACTCAGTAATGCTACTTGGCTCAGTTACTGTTGCCTAAAGAATTTTTTAGGAAGATTAGTTCTTTGCTCAAGTGCTGAAATTCCAGAATAAGACCCCAGTTATGTCATGGCCCAGAAAGTCAAGCCTAAGACATAGGGCACACCATCTTTTCATGCTTCGCACTTTCCCAGACAAAGAATAACAACCTCTACTGGACACAAAAATGCAAACAATACCGCACATCCAAAATAAACAAACAAGGTTTTTACTCCCAACATTTTCATTTCAACCTTATTGTTGCAAACCTCAAATACCTTTAACTATGCTAAGTATGATAATCTGTCTTTGTGCAAAGAGTACTGCTGCCCACTATTTTCCGCACCTCAGAAAACTTGGAGAAATTTATATACACTTCAAGATGTTTATATTACAGTGGTCACAAGTATATGACTCATATCTCAAAAATGATACATTTACAGGAGAAGGAAAAACGCTCTTAAGATTTCTTCCTCAAAAATGATTTTTTTGTGCTCTTAAGGCCAGCAGATACTTTCAAATCCTGCAAAGAAAAGTACCAAACAACAAAAATGAGACATGAGATTTTGTTGTGACAGCAGTGTGTGACTTTAAATCATGTTTATTATCATGTCACATGATAGGGTGACATGATAATAGAGAGAGGGTGAGTGAAAATCTTAGAATTACATTTCTAGATTACAAAATCTTAAATCTTAAATTAGAGGTGACTGCATGCAACTGAGGCTGTTGTGCATGAACACAAGTAAAAAGGGGTCTTTTGTGTCCATCATGTCAGAAAAAGTCATTTATTCCTCTGGATGTGGTCTGCTTGTGCACATGGTACCAAGGCAGCTGTCAGTACGATTGATGAGTCCAGCTGGTGAAGATGTGCTGGGTGTCAGCAATCCTGCAGACTTGAGCTATATCGGATGCGAAGATGGTGAGATTTTGTGATGGTGATAGTTCAGGTGTAAATTAGATATGCATAGTTTTGTGTCTTTCTTCCAACATACTTAAGACACGTGTAGTATCTGTAGACCGCTTTACACTGCAGATACAGGCCCAGTGTAGAAAACTGTAAAAAAGCAGCATAATCTTACAGCCAACAGGCAGCATTGTGCAACCTGAAGCCTAAATCATCATAGAATGACTTCAGACAGCTTTGAGTAGTTAGGTAATCTCAGTAGGCTTGCTCATGTGGGTTTTGACATTGTGAGACAAGCTGTTTCTATAAAAAAAAGAATTCTGCTTCAAGGTGGCCGCTACTATCGTTTTTTTGCCATGCATTGTTCATGTTTATAGACGCAAGATTTCATACAGTGTCAGAAACCACATTAGCAAGTCTATTTGAGATTGCTCAACACATTTCGAGGTAAGTCTGATGATATAAACAGTCAGTTAGCCTGCTATAAATGTCCATTACTTGGTAGCTACATAGCCTCATAGCTCAAGTGCAGAACTAACAGAAGCAAGCTGTAGACATCAGCCTAGACTTGGGGGTAGGCTACATTTGAGGTTGCTGCATTAATTGTGTTTTGCCAGCTTGTTGTCCTCATGTGATGAACCACCAATATTTTGTTATCAAATTAATTTTGATATCTGTACAAGCAGGGTGGTGCAAAAAGCTGGGTGTCACACTAAAAAATGTTTTGTTGAGGTGCAAAAATAAGTATGTCTCCTCTACAAAGAAAGAAAACTCGCCACAAGGTTTAAAGCACCATCACAATTCATTTCCTAACCCTTTAAAACATACAGTCACATATGTAGGACCAAACTTACATTCCTACTGCATAATAATTTAGTTTCATAGTAATTACTGACTGTTTCATAGTAGTTATAAAATAGTAATAGACTTTTTTAACTGATTAATACCCCCAGTGTTTAAGGGGTTATATTTAGAAGTGGGGTGTATAGGAATACAGTTAGTGGGAATATGTATATTTAGGATACAATCATCTTTTACATTACTCACTACATGTCAAAAACGCATCTTCAAAACAAACACCATTAATGTTGTTTTACTGACTATTTCATCATTAGTATACAGCATTCTGAAAAGAACATAAATGAATGACATCTTTACAAACGTAGAAGTTCCCACTAAAGTCTGAGTAGACTGATAAATCAAAGAGTTGAGCTAGTCATTAATCTTAGTGTTACTGAGCTTATTTGGGGGATGTTCTAACTTATAATTTCATCAGTAGTGGACACATTTACGAGTTTATAGGTTTAGCCTAGATGATGTATGACAGCAGCAGTGACTAAAGAAGGAAGTGAGAGAGAAAAATAATGTTGAATATTTGGAAATGTATCTACATAATCAGCTAAAATTATATGAAGCATATTAACATAATAATTAACAACAACAACAAAAAAAACTGACAAGATTTCAGTTTCTGTCCCCATGTGCCATATAATATGCATTCTAAATGTTTTCAGAATATGTTACTTATTATGTATTGTATTACAATATTGAATTAATATAATATGCTACATATATCTTTGCACAGGTTTCTCATTATGCTTAGCTGGGATTCCCAATGTCTCAAATATTATTCCCACAGTTTGGCGAAATATATCCATCCAGTATTGTATTCCATTATATAGATGGTGTAGGGGATGATCACGAGTAGAGTGATGTGCATCAAACTTTTGCACATGACTGTATGTGGGACAGATATAAAGAGAGAGAGAGACAGAATGTCTGAGGAGGATAAAAGAGAGAAAGAGAGAGAGAGTGAGAGAAAATGCTAGAGGTGCAGAAGCTCTCTCTCTCTCTCTCTGCAGATGTCCAAATAAGCAGTAAATCACTGCAAGGACCTGAAGGCGCTCGAATGCTTTTTGACTGAATGTGTCTGCCAGCCCAGGGGCTGCTGAATGACTAAAACATTAGAAGGAGTCCTCAGGGCAGCCACACACTCCCCCCCCCCCCTCTACCGACCAACCACAGCCTGTGCAAACACACCAACACACATACGCACATATGCATACACACACACACTCAACGCTCACCCACACACAGAGCCAAAATGGTGCCCATTCACAAGCTTCCAGAGATGGTCTCTCGCTCAGGCCTCGGAATGCTACGTTGCGTCCTGTATCGGGCATGTACACAAAGTGTCTATTTAGATGTGCGTCCTCATTCCCGAGAGCTGTAAAGCTGCCATAGAACTCTATGCCCAAAGCCCTGAGTCAAGTTACAGGTGTTGCTTTTAACACAGTCGCCCAGCAAAGTAAAAAAAAAAAAAAGAGGGCCTGTTTTATGATCCTGCTTGTACAGAGGCCTAGGGAACCAGAAGTGACACAAAGCTACAAAACAAGTTAAAACCATGCACCCTTCAACGCACACACGCCACACACAGACACCAGGGCTGACTAAGCAGGACAAAAAGGCTCTCCAGTTGGTTCATGCATATTTTCAGCTAGCATTTTGGCTGCCAATTTTCTAGCTCTTGCACAATGCTAGCTATTAGCTCACAGGACCCTAGGCTTGTTTCATGTGGCTTACTTTCTCCTTTACCTATGACTCTGACTGTATGAAGACTGCAGCGTTCATTCATTACCCTAACCATTTTACTGCAGGACTAAGAAGGCAAACGATGCCCTCCTGTATGTGACTGTGTGTGTGTTTAACGTGCAGCCATTAGCATTTTTAAAGGCTAGCATGATGAGTTAACCTAATATTTCTTATGTACAGAAACATTATTGCCTCTAATAATTATCAGTGATAAACTGTCTCAAGTATTAAAAACTGGGAATAAGATCCCTTCACTTTTTTATGGCTGGATAAATTATAGCTTGACATTTGAAAGTCATTGAGCTGGAGCTTATGGGTTTATTTTGGCATCTCAAACTCTATGACCATCAGTGTTTGGGCCACATTTTGGGATAGCATGAGGGGAAAGAGAGCATGAGATATTAACAGTTAGACTGCACTCTTAAAGCTGTTTTAAAAGTAACATAAAGCTAACAGCATGGAACAGCATGCTAATATCTGGGTAAACTAGATGTGAACCATGAAATACAATCATAAATTGGCCTATGAAAAAGAGAAAAGCTGAAGTGCAGGCACTCTTCACTAAGTTCTGCATATGAGTGGTAGCGTAGCAGCTTATTAAGAGACTCCAGCAAATTTGTACTATATATCTACACAGAGCCTGTATGGACTAGGCCTTTTACTACTGCGGCTGTGGAGTAGTTCCCAGAGCTAGGCTGCTTCCCTCGGTGCCGTTTATGAGGGTTTCACTGCCCCCTGGCTGCCATGCCCACTACTGCAGAACCATTTTCTGCACTGTCTGCCCTCCCCCCACACTGTTCACAGCCTACGCCAGCAACTGCACCATTCAAATATTTCTCTGCCTTTGCTTTGTTTTAAAAGAGGCATCATAATTCCCAGAAATATGGGGAACTGGGCATTGCTCTAAGGTACAACAATATGCATTTCAATCTGCTAGGTTAATATCTTGAAAACTAAAGTGGCTGGCCTGGGGTTGGAGTCCAGCAGAGTTTGTTGATTTCCCAGCTCCTTAGGTTTCCAAATCTGGCAATTAGCTGCCAAGTTTAAATGTGTTTGTGCAGCAAATTCACCAGTCTGTGCAAGAATCCAGCTTTCCCGGACTGCAGTTCCGCACCCTGTTATACTGCTTGCACAGAAATTCTCTGTACAAAGTACCAGTGCAATGAATGCATAAGATGTGTATTATTAGCTAATATGTAAAGGGTTGAATTCCAAAACATTTTGGATCTCTATCTCTAATAAAGGTGGTATTAATCATAACATAGCATTGATGTTCCTTCTATGTGTGAAACCCACTCCCAAAAATGTCATAGATAAAATCTGGTCTATGCATTTAGGAATGAAGCCCCATGGTCTACTACCATGCTTTAAAAGAAATGGGTCATTACCAATAAAATATGTACACAGATTTGCTTTTCCAACATCAAATATAGCCAGTTTGCAGCGTGAATTGTTTCTTGAGTTTTGCAGTGGAGCTAAGAAACTGATAGAGCTAGACTTGGGGTTACATAGATTAGGTTTGATGTAAGATGAAAAATATGGAAATTAGGTTTCTGTGAAACATTTCTCTTGGAGTTTAATGACACTGTAGTGGACAATTAAAAGATTTATCTGCATATTGATAATCCAACGATAAATGAAAATAGTGGTGTTGTAAATTTCACTGTGGCTCTAGAGATTATGGGATTCAATGCTGAATAATGAATAAACAGCTTGTTTTTGAGATTGATCGTTTGCATTTTTGTTATTTGTTTGTTTTGCATTTTGTTGGAAAGGTTCCATTTCTGATGTAGTAGCCTTAGCACTTCCTAAACTCAATCTAACTGAACTGACTTTAAGTAAATATTAGTGCATTATTTTAGTACAGACCATTTTAGTAAGCTAAAGTCTTTAAATCTCTTTAAATCAACTCAGTCTGACTCAGTTCATTTTAAATCCATGCCAATGTATCATTCCATCTCACCATCTAGACTGATCCCACAATGAAGTTTTGGCTGTAGATCCTCCACTGTGCAAAACCACAAACTCACTGTAGGTGGCAGTGCAGCACTTTTCACATCCTGCTGCCTGCATGCATTAACCAGCTCCAGCCACCCCTAACACACCTCGGAGTCGGACAGATCCTTCACATAAAATAGCACCAGGCTCATCCAATCATATACTGTGCCGTTACGCCACACTAATACTGCTCCGCTGGGCAGCATTTATCTAGAAATCCATAAAATGTGTCCAAGCACAATGCCGTATGGGATTTGTAGTTTTTGCGGGTAGTGTGTAGGCCTAAGGGATTGTGAAGTCTCTAATGATGCACTACAGTGATCACATTAAAAGACTTGGAAACAGAAGTGCCAGATCTTTCAGTCTTGGGATTGCTAGCAGAGTGCTAAGCTAATCCTTTGGGCCTACTGTTCATGCCTCTGAACTTAGACCCTCATTCATGTTCAATTGCAGTGCTAAGGTGAGTTCTGAGGTTTTAACCTGATGTAGCCTGGATGTGTGCTCATGCCCTGAAACAGAGCTCTCAATGACATCACTCCGATAGTGAGCGCTCTGGAGCAGAACCAGAGGCAGAGAGGCTATTCAAATTAATTAACAAATGACCTCAAATTAAAAGGGGTAGGCACAGATCACACCGCTGAGCCATTCATCAACTCAGCATGCCGTGTTCCTGCGGAACGTGGCTCCTCTCTAAGCTGAGTGCTTTATAAGCATGCCCCGAATGCAAATGCTGCTGGGAGACCGCCGGTGAGGGAGAAGAAGGGAGGAAAAAAAGCCCGAGCTTTATGCTTCTATATCAATTACACTGCATCTATAAAATGGCCTTTTCACTAAATCCGATCTATTTACGTCCAAAGTACAGCGGCAGTAAAGATGCAGGCAATCCAGAGCGCTGTCACGGGGACACCATGTTACTAGGCTGGGGGGCAATAAATTGTATAAGAGGGGGCGAAGTGCTCATCTTTTCCACCCATCCCTCAGTCAGGATCTTCTGAATCCAGTCTACATTCTTCAGTATAAAGATTCCCAAATGCTTATTGAAATGGATGTTCAGCTTTTGGGAAAGCCTTTAACTGGAGGAGACTCTTTATGTATTTGTAGTAATTTATGAAGTTCCTTACACTTACATATGTCTTTGAAAACCCACCCTTTGTAAGGTTCTTGTGGTAACCAAAAGTGGTTCTTCTATTGCATTGCTTCAAAGAACTCTATGCTCTTAAAGTGACAGCACAGAAGATCTTCTTCAGGTTCCTTAAAGGACTTTTGATTGCATGGATTCAGGTTAACGATTCAGCGAAGGCTTTTATGAAACCAATGGTGGCAAGAAGCATTTTTTGGAGTGATGGCAGAAGACCCTTCATTTCAGTGGTTTTAATGCAACTATCAATTGAACGTTCTTATGGAGGGAAATGCGGTTCTTTCAAGGAATCCTATATTAATGTCACTTTATTTTAACGTAAGGATGGTGACAATGCATTCCCTGGAGCAATGCCATAGAAGCTTTTGGTTCCCCTGAAGCAGCTTTGATTGACTGGTTTCAATTTAATCATCCATTAAAGGTTCTTATGGAAGCAAAATTGCTCTTCTATAGTGTTACTCCAAAGACCCTATACTCTTAAAACAGAGGTGCCAAAGTGCATTTTTTGGAGTGATGCCAAAGACGAACTGCTCTTTGTTCCCTAAAGGACTTTTCAGTTGAGGGTTTTATAATAAAAGCCCCAATAAAGCTTCTTTATTGAAGCAAAAAGTTGTTCTTCCAAAGCAGTGCTCCCAAGAACCTCTGATTCTTAAAACTAAAGATGGCAAAATGCGGTTTTTGGAGTGCTGCTTCCCTTAAGGACCTTTAAATTGAGTACCTTCAATTTAATCATCAACGGATGGTTCTTTATGGAAGTGGTTCTTCTCTGGCATCACTCCAAATCAACCCCCCTTGATATTTTTAACTGGGTATGTAGCCAGACCTGGCTAAGCATGTAAACAAACCATGGTGGGCCTGAAGATGACGGATGGAGGGAGAGAACAAGGGAGTGCGGGATGAGATGTCGCACGCTGGCTCTAGCGAAAGGGGAGAAAATACAGAGGAGAGGAGAAGGAAGAAAGGAAAGGAGGGAGAGTGCAAATGAGGAGAGGGCGAGGGAGAGGAAGACGTGATCAAATGAGAGATAGCGGGAGGATGAAGAGAAAGAGCACAGAGGGGGAGAGACGGAGAGAGAAAAACAGGAGTGTGGGAGAGATTTATGCCGGTTGTAGAATTTCTTACACCCACCCAGCCCCCCTTCTACCTCTACCCTCCGCACCAGCATCCCCTCCGCCTCCAACTCCTGCTCATGCTAGCCCACCCTCCTTGGGTTTCTCAATCTCACCCTAGACACACGCACCCGCCCGCACCAGAGCCCGTGATTAAGATTCTGGTGGGATGCGACTGCAGCACTTTTGCAAATGGAAGACTAGACATAATTTCCCTAAAATGCTGTTTTTTATCACCTATTTCCCCTCCATCAGCCGCCCAGCGCACGATTGATAGCTGATGGCACCTCTGACAACTTAACGGGTTTATGGCCAGATTTATGGGCTATCTGCTCCGGGCCTTTTACAGCTAAAACTCTGTAAAAAATGCTTATTTCTCTGATAAGGGAAGGGAGGGCCAGGGTAGGTGTATGTGCGGCGTGAAGAGGAGGCGACAAGCAGCCAGAGCTCCACAACCAGGAGAGGAGAATTGCCTCTGCATTGCAGTGTGAGAAGCTCTGCCGTTTTCCTCCTGTCCATTCCCTCATGCTGCTACAGCCTTCTTTCTCTCATCTAAAGCCCTCCTCCAAAAAGCCCTCCTCCATCTGCTCACCCTGGACTCTACCTTGATTCGAAGTGCAGTACTCAGTGGTGCACAAAGTTCCCAAAAAGCCTAAAGCTCTTATTTAATCTGGTTGTAATAAAGAACAGCCAATGATGTAGTATGAAAACATGTACCAGTCACTCTCCCATCCATCTGGTCCATCTATGAAGATCAAGCTGTAAAACCAACCTGGTTTAGATTCATTGGTTTTTGAGATGCCACAAACTTGTTTACACTTAGCCACAGTGGTTTATCTTGCCATTACAACATTGTGTCAGCCTAGATCTACAATATAGGATAGCCAATGAAAAAGGGAGTCAATGCACCTGTTTTATTCCAAGACATGAACAAAAGCTGGAAAATGGTCATGCATGGGTGAAGTACTGCTGCTTTTGGTCCATTAAGCCACACAAACATCACAAATGGCATCAGGGGAAAAGGATGAACTACAACCAAAATGTAGGATATCTGCACCCAGAAGGAAGTGCAGTGCTGTTGGGATGGAAGATAAAAGTCACCAGGAACAATAAATGATGATGAATTTGGACTGATATGGGGAATATTTATTGAGCTACACATACAGTCTTGTAGGCCACCATGTTTACTAATGCAACATGCCAGGCTTCTCGACCTGGAGTTGTAGAGGTCTCTAATGGTGTCCTGTGATAATCCATCCCATGCAGCTTTAATATTCTCACACAGTTCCTGCAGATTGTCCAGTAGGGGTGGAGGTGGAGTGACACCAGGCCTTCTGGACAAAAAAACAGTCATCTTGGTGCTGACAGTGCCTCCACACAGACAAATGTAGGACTTGCCCTGAAGATTGGGCAAGATTGGACCGCAGACTGAAGACCCATCTTGCAGACTGAAGACCCATCTCGCAGACTGAAGACTCATCTCGCAGACTGAAGACTCATCTCGCAGACTGAAGACCCATCTCGCAGACTGAAGACCCATCTCGCAGACTGAAGACCCATCTCGCAGACTGAAGACCCATCTCACAGACTGAAGACTCATCTCGCAGACTGAAGACTCATCTCACAGACTGAAGACTCATCTCGCAGACTGAAGACCCATCTCGCAGACTGAAGACTCATCTCGCAGACTGAAAACCAATTCACAGACTGAAGACTCATCTCGCAAACTGAAGACCCATCTCGCAGACTAAAGACCCATCTCACAGACTGAAGACTCATCTCGCAGACTGAAGACCCATCTCGCAGACTGAAGACCCATCTCGCAGACTAAAGACCCATCTCGCAGACTGAAGACCCATCTCACAGACTGAAGACTCATCTTGCAGACTAAAGACCCATCTCGCAGACTGAAGACCCATCTCACAGACTGAAGACTATATGTGTATGTACTTGTGTCGCACTTATAATGACCTCTCTTCTCTATAGGTATAAGCACTGGGCAGGGGTTGCCAGGTAGTGCACTTTTTGCTTTATATATGTCTGTGTATTGATCTCTAGGTATGAGCACTGGCCCCCTGTTTGGACAGTGTCTGAGCTCATGGGGAGTTTTAGGCTCTAAACTTCCTGTACTAGCTGGAACACTAAGGTTGTAAGTCGCTCTGGATAAGAACGTCTGCTAAATGCCTTAAATGTAAATGTAATGTTAATGTAAGTTGACCCATTCTCAGTCTTTGGTAACATTGATGTGCCGTTCAGGGCAGTCGCTGTGATGGTGTGTGTGCATGTAGTCCTGCATCATAAAGTCTTTTGCCATTGGTTCTGGCACTAACAGGATGACTTATGGAAAGTATCACTGCTCCGTGAATGTCTTCGATTGTGGTTGTTGGATCAGTCAGGTACAGTGAGCACATGAAACTTAAATCATTCGCATGGCTCACAATGTTAAACCTGTTTAATTCCTGTCGGCTGTCTTCTTCAGGTGTTTTTTTGTGAACTGAACCTTTAAGACATATGTAGATACATGTGCACAGTCTTTGTTTTGATTGGCTGTATTGTGCTTCAGAAAGCAGCCCCGGCTTTAACACTCTTTATAACTTCACCATGAATAGAACTAAACTTCTGTGCAGGCAGGATGCATGTAAGTAAAGTTTTCTTGTGCTGTACCCAAAATAACAACAACAACAACAACAACAACAACAATAATAATAATAATAATAATAATAATAATAATTGCTTTAAAATAAAACTGTGGAATTAAAGATTTACTCTTAAACAATGGTGTATGTATACCAGTGTTTAAACCATGTTTAAACTAATGATCTGTGTTATGTGTTATCTGTGTTGGCTGTATCATTCTAATTCTTTATAACATATTTCGTTTTACAGACCGGATACAAAAACATAAAAACAATGGTAATTAATTACACTACTCAAGTAGTTGATGACCCATGGATCTCCAAAATTACTTCACTTTCACAGACTCATTAGAGCAGTTTTTGGACAAAGACCCCATTTCCTATATTTTTCTCGCACAGTTTTTTGGTTTTTGAAAGTTCATGTTTAGCAAAAACAGGTATAACTCAGTTCTATTCATTCCTATGACAATTTTGGCAACACTTATTGTATTGTTTGTACTGTTCATAAGGGTACATGACACCTACATAAGCTTGTCATAACATCTGACATAACCCTACATAAACGCTAATACATAATTATTCCAATTTGCATCATTCGCTATAAAGCTTCCATTTGCCAATTTCAACCAAGGCTAGCTAAAGTAGCCTTTATGATAAATAACAGATAATAATATATATTACTATAAGCATTTATAAACATTTATGTAGGGTTATGTCAGTTGCCATGAAAGTGTCATTCAGCCTCATTAAACAACAAAGCTGGAAAACCTGAAAAACCTTCTAACCTCTATTTAACGCTTAGACGTATGAAGGCTCTTTTGTTACTATGGCTTTAAGACTGATATATGCAAATGATCTGTGTTCTGATTGGCTGCACTCTATTATATGCCTCTTTCAGTATAGGATCAAACTCTCTAAATAATTTCATGGATGTTTATGGGTGGAGCTGAACTGCTGTTGAGTGAATCGGCAGATGTACACAGAGGTGCCAAAGTATTATGGCCACTCGCAGATGAAGAAACCAGCGAGGATTATGTCATAACAATGCCAAGATGGGGTGGAACAATATGTCCAATCTGTGGTGGCTCCACCTGGCAACTTGCAGGCTTTAAAGGATCAGCTGCTAATGTCTTGTTGCCAGGTACCACAGGGCACCTTTTAGAGTTGGTTGGAGCTGTTTTGGTGGCATGTGGTGGAGCAACAGCACATTACCCATAATGCTTTGGCTCACTGGTGTACATAAATGATGTGTTTTTTTACGACAGCACAGAAACAATGGATTCAAAATGAGCCTTTTTGCAGTTAGTTCTCCGATATGAAGCGATAAGTGAACGGTGCGTTTTGAAACCCCTGCAATGTTTACATTCAGGACTGATTGCTATTTCTCACCCTCTGTTCTCTGCACACCGAGTGATATGACTCTGTCTTCGACATCACCTCACTCTTCTAACAGGCACATTAGTGAATCCTTAAAAATGTCAAAAAAGCTACGTCCACCGCCACCGGCTGTATGGATTTAACTAGTCCAATTCTTGACAAATATAAGCTCCCTCATTCTTCTCAATTTCTCTGGGGCCCATAAATCTCTCACGTTCGATAAGTCATTACCGTTCCCATACAGTAATCCTTTCACTCTCACTGTAAATCATAACAGGCACTGCGTGTTCCTAAGTATGTGTTTATGTGTTCTTAACCGCTCTAATGTCATCAGCACCAACCACAAATAACCCAAACGGAGGCGTCTGCTCTGCTGCCTGGCTAATTGTGACAATGAGTTTTATGCGACGCCCTGATTTATCTGTAAACATGGCCGACGTGGAGCACGGGCAGGAGTTTATGTGGCCAAAGTTTATGTGCTCAAAGTTTATGCGTTCGTCGAGGGCTTGCTCGTTTTATGTGTGTTTGGAACAAACATTTCTTCCTGAATCGGCGAAGTATTGTTTATGAGTTGGCAGCTTCTTATGTAATGTGCTGCCGAAGTATTTCCTTTCGGGCCACAAATCACACATGTGAACGAGCTCGGGCTCCTGTGGCGGTTTGCTGGGGTTTTTATCTCCTCGAGGTTTACTCGAGTTCCGTGAGTCCCATTCTAGCGTGAGGGAGCTGTCGTTGCCAAAAATGACTGTGAGTGATGTGAGCGTGTGCTGTATAGAGCTCTAGAAGTCACCAGAGTATGGTTGTGTAGTAGACGCTGGTAAGTGTAAGCAGTCTACATATATTCCAATCAATAGATGATATACAGTAGGGTCTGTAAGACCTGAGTTAATTTTCCAGTCAAAAACTAGTGCAAGATATTTGTTGCTTTCAGGAGACGTTTTAGAGGAAATGTGTTATAAGATCATCATTGGCACAAGGAAGATATAAGACAGACTTGCACAAGAAAGAGGAATTTCACAGGAAAACAAATGTAAAACACCAGGAGCAACTCCAGCACTAGAGTTCAATCTTTAAAACATACAGAGAAAATAGGAATCTTCACAAGTGTGTAAGAACTGTGCCCATGTGCCCATTAGATAAACCGGACTTGAAGGCAGTGGTGGACAGTAACGTAGTACGAGTAGTTTTTCTGTGTATCTGTACGGAGGTATTTCCATTTTTGATGGGATTTTTACTTTTAAATTTCAATCTCAAATATTCTACTTTAACTCCACTAAATTATGGCCAAGTCTGTCCATAAGTCACCTTAAAAAAACTCCAAAATGAAACTTTAAAACAAGATAAAACATTATTTTATATATTGCAATAGAGCTTAAGGTTGTTTCATAAGCAATGTTCGATCAATTCTATCGGCCGGTCCTAGAGCTTTTAAATTATGCCAAAAAGGAAATAAAAGTTTTTTTGTGCAACAAAATTTGGTGTTTATTAGAGGTGGGGGATACAGGAAACATATAACAGTGTGATATATAATATAATGTATGTACACATATATATATGATGTTGTGATATTTATTGTGTCAGACATCTCATCAGTTGGAAATGTTAAGTCTGTAGAGTTTATAAGATAAACAACAACATCCATTTGACGGTGTACAGTAACTCAGTAGGTGTAATGTGTTAGTGTACTGTAAGTAGTGTGTTGGTGTACGGTAACTCAGTAAGTGTAATGTGTTAGTGTACTGTAAGTAGTGTGTTGGTGTACAGTAACTCAGTAGGTGTGATGTGTTAGTGTACTGTAAGTAGTGTGTTGGTGTACAGTAACTCAGTAAGTGTAATGTGTTAGTGTACTGTAAGTAGTGTGTTGGTGTACAGTAACTCAGTAAGTGTAATGCGTTAGTGTACTGTAAGTAGTGTGTTGGTGTACAGCAACTCAGTAAGTGTGATGCATTAGTGTACTGTAAGTAGTGTGGTGGTGTACAGTAACTCAGTAAGTGTAATGTGTTAGTGTACTGTAAGTAGTGTGTTGGTGTACAGTAACTCAGTAAGTGTAATGTGTTAGTGTACTGTAAATAGTGTGTTGGTGTACAGTAACTCTGTAAGTGTAATGTGTTAGTGTACTGTAAATAGGGTGTTGGTGTACAGTAACTCAGTAAGTGTGATGCGTTAGTGTACTGTAAGTAGTGTGTTGGTGTACAGTAACTCTGTAAGTGTAATGCGTTAGTGTACTGTAAGTAGTGTGTTGGTGTACAGTAACTCTGTAAGTGTAATGCGTTAGTGTACTGTAAGTAGTGTGTTGGTGTACAGTAACTCTGTAAGTGTAATGCGTTAGTGTACTGTAAGTAGTGTGTCAGTGTACAGTAACTCAGTAAGTGTAATGCGTTAGTGTGCTGTAAGTAGTGTGTCGGTGTACAGTAGCTCAGTAAGTGTAATGTGTTAGTGTACTGTAAGTAGTGTGTTGGTGTACAGTAACTCAGTAAGTGTAAAGCGTTAGTGTACTGTAAGTAGTGTGTTGGTGTACAGTAACTCAGTAAGTGTAATGCGTTAGTGTACTGTAAGTAGTGTGTTGGTGTACAGTAACTCAGTAAGTGTAATGTGTTAGTGTACTGTGAGTAGTGTGTTGGTGTACAGTAACTCAGTAAGTGTAATGTGTTAGTGTACTGTGAGTAGTGTGATGGCATATTTCTACTGAAGTATTTAACTCTGGAGGTCTTCTTACTTTAGCACCACTACATTAAATAGTCTAATATCTTATTTTACTCCTCTGCATTATGACCAAATCTGTCAGTCCTATTGGCTTATATGTGCATAAAAACCCATTACATGTCACATTACATGAATCTATCAGCGGTCACTTTGTTTTGAGCTTTTTTTGACCTGTTGGACAGAGCTTGGTTCTAGCTGGAAACCATTCTTCTTCAGTGTTTTGTGCTTATGATCATTTGAAGAGACATTCTAATAGACTACTTAATGACTGTCTATTAAAGATTGGTGGACTGGTTCAGTGACACTAGAGTCTCAGCCCTAGATTGTCAGCCCTGTCATTGTCACTCTGGGCCAAAACGCCTGCTAAACCCCTATGTAAAGAAAGTAGTTTGGTTTTCCTCGAATGGACATCATGGCAGAGGCTGAATAGAGGAAGATGATGTTGTCATAGGACGGGAGAGACAGACTAGAATGCACAGTGCCAGCATTAAAACTTGGTGCCAATGAGGCTTAGGGGTAATGTTACAGTATGGGAGGGTAGTGAATAGTGCTGTCCCCTCATCACAACAAGGGCCTGAATTTGATTCCCAGCCGGAGTTATTGCGTGGAGTTGGCATGTTCCCCCTTGTGTCCGTGTGGGTCTTCTAACACAGTCCAAAAATATGCTGTCAGATGTGTCTGCCCTGTAGTGGACCAGAGGCCTGTCCATGGAGTTTTTGCTTTCTACCCAACAAGCACTAGGATACCAACAAGCACTAGGACAAGAGACCAGACAAGACTTTTACTCATTGGTAAGGGGTTGAAGAATTTCATGGCTAATGTGAAAACAACAAAGATCCAACAGCGGAGTGTTCATTAATGCCAGTGTTATTTATAAAGGAACATGATGTAGGCCGTTACCTCAGCGGATTCATCCTGGTCTTAAAGAGCTTTGTATGTTTTTTTTTCATATGGCAAAAGTCATCTGAGCTCAGTAGCATGCAAAGAAATAAATTCATCTCACGCCAAAACATTTGATCAGCCAATCTCATGCCAAATAAGCCCTGCCAGTTTACAACCTGCTGTAATAAAGTCCTGTAAAATTACCTTGTAAGTCAATAAGTTTTTTTTTATATCCTCTTATGTTGTTTTTGCCAGTGTTCTCATCAGCAGAATCTAATGTCCTTTCACACGCATGTACCTCAACAATGTGTCAGATACTAGCAACATCTATCTAACCATTTCAAGTAATAACTTCAGTCGTCTGGTTTCTACCACCACCACCACTGTGAACAACTCTGACAGGGCATGCTTGTCCACATCTCAATCATTTATTCACTCATTTATTCATCCATCTTCGAACTTGTTTATTCTTCTGGGCAACGGGGGTGATGGAGCCCACCCCAGCATTCCACCCGGCAGAAGCACCCTGGACAGGCCATCTTAAACATATAATTAAGTAGAATTCTTAATCACTGGAGTTCCCTTTTATCTATCTTGCTTTCTAGATGCCAGCTAAGGACAGAGGAGGCCTAAGCTCAAATAAACAAACACTACTCACCGCTGTCTCCCAAACATGTTATTTACATGCATTTGCCTCGAGCCAAATGTTGGAAATGATTCCAGTTCATGTTCTGTTTACGGTGACACAATCATATCACAGTCAAATCTAACGACTGATTATGTTCTTCACTTATATTGCAAGCACATGCTACATTGTTACCTGTAGTACAGTATGATTGGAGCTAATAAAATATGAAGCTCCTGTGATGGACTGGCAACCTGTGCAGGGTTGTTATCTGACTTTTGCCCAGTGAGCACTGGGATAGGCTCCAACAGCCCCTGTGCCCCAGGACGATAAGTGGCTTAGATGAAGAATGACTAAATGAATGAACATATGTTTGGAAACGGCTTGCTAATGGCTGTAGACAGTAATTAATGTGAGTGTGGTGAGTCTGTAACAGTCAGATATTTTCCATTTATAGGTGATGCAAAAACGTGTCAATTTTTGTGGAGTAGTGAATCACGCTTATATGGCAGTCTGATAGAGGAATCTGGGTTTGCCAGGAGGACGCAGAATGCACAGTGCCAGCATTAAAACTTGGTGCCATTGAGGATAAGGGTAATGTTACAGTATGGGAGGGTAGTGAATAGTGCTGTCCCCTCATCGCAACAAGGGCCTGGATTTGATTTCCGGACTGAGTTATTGCGTGGAGTTTGCATGTTCCCCCTTGTGTCCATGTGGGTCTTTTAACACAGTCCAAAAATATGCTGTCAGATGTGTCTGCCTTGTAGTGGACCAGAGGCCTGTCCATGGAGCTTTTGCTTTCTACCCAACAAGCACTAGGATAGGCTCCAGCACCACTCCAGTGATCTAGGAGGATGAGTGGATTACAAGATTAGAACTCTGAGCTGACGGCTTGGAAAAGGCTCATTCCTTTTCCAGACTGTGCCCCCATCCATCAAGACTCGCTTGGATGAGTTTGGTGTGGAGGAAGTCAAGTGGCCCAGACAGAGACTGATCTTAAACCCACCAAACACTTGTAGGGTTACTGCAAAAGTGCATGACAGAATGGGAACAAAGTCTCACAAACACATTCTGAAATTCTGTGGAAAGCCTTTTTTGGGCTTTCCTCATTGGGCTTCTCTACACACTTTTGGACCATATAGTACTAGCTAGCTAGCAAATAAACAGGCAGGTGTGAAGCAGGTTAGGTTAACTCAGATAGTTTGAACATAATAACAAGTTAGCAAACTTACAAAACTGTTTGCTCAGGCTTTCTCGCCTTGCTGTCGTTTACTGAGAAGCCAATCCTCTCCTTAGCCTGTGCTATTTTGTACCTCAGTAGACATTGCTCCAGAGGTAGTGAGGCTTGGAGAAGGACTGTTAGTGAGGCCTCCAAAGTAAACCTTTTCTTCCCCTTTGAAAAAAGTCTTTCTCCATCCTGAATTATCATTTTTCAACGTTTCATCCCTACTTCTAATTTATTGACTCCTCTACTCATATCCTCTAGATGATATGGCTTTGCTGTATCCCATCACAGCTATGATTTACATTAACATAAAAAAAATATATAAAAAAAAAAAACTGGACGCCAGCCGTGCTGTTTCCACATGGATTCCTTGCACTTTTTCTCATTTTCCTATCAGGCTCTGTAAGGCAGTAAACATTTCTATATATCTGTAGTGCATTCTACTTACTGAAACAAACTTTATCTGATGTTCCACTGCATAATTCAGTAGCAGGTTTTAAATGCATTGATAAAGTCTATTATTAGACCAGGTGAAAATACCAGTGGTTATTCACCACTACATATCCAGGCTCAGTTCAGGTCTGGGAAACTAATCCAACATCCTAAATCATCAGAGCTGAACCGATATGGCCAAAGTATAAAGCCAGTCTGCCGACGTGATAAGCATGGTAGCTCTCAGCCACTTTGATGAATTTAAAGCGCAGCACTTCAGGGCCGGCTCTGTTATTCACAGTGAATAATTACCAAAACAACAGCTCTCTTTCTCCGTCTCCAGAACGCCTTGAACGTTTCCATTACTCTTTTTTCCACCCTGGGTGTCTGGAGAGGTGGTGGGAATTTTACAAGGAGGACTCTGAAAACGGAAAATGTGTGCTTCTTAAGCTCGGCCATCTTCTTAATGCCATAAACCCAAGAGCTAATGTCTTCCAGAACGAAAAAGAACCTTTTGTGAGGTGTAGACATCATCTTGATCTTCTCTGAGCCTTACACATAAACAGACACTAAGTCAGTGCCCTATAATGCCCCTGTGTAGTGATAAGGCAATGATATGGCCTTGGTTTATGTGCATATGTGGCTCTTTGTTGCTTTACTCAGCACCTCCGTATCCTTTTATGGAAGGTCTCTTTGCACCAGCAAGGTCATAGTATAGAAGTGTCCTTCGACACTATAGAAGGAGACAATGTCAAACTACACTCCTAATTAAGGGTTGTTTTGTTTTGGCATGGTGCCAAAAACAACTATGAATAAGAACCATGTTTGATTACAAGGAAATGGATGGACGCTCCCTTAGAGAAGCATTTTGTAAATGGGCTGTGTGAGTGTAGAGAACCTTTACAAGTTCATTAAACCTCCACATAATGTAAAGTCTCTAGAAAGACCTTCATTTTGTGCAGATTGTTTATCATCTGGACTTGTTGGGCTGTATGTAGACATTATACATGCACATTCTTCAAGCCTACAGTACCAAAGATGCCATAGAATTTTTACATGGTACCAAAGAAGTTTACATTAAGAACCTTTAAATAAATGCTCCCTTAGAGAACCATTTTGTAAATTAACTATGTGAGCGTGAATGATTTTTTTTACAAGTTTAATGAACCTCCACGCAATGTAAAGTCTCTAGGATGTCTCTTAAGTTAAACCACTTTTTCATAACCCTGTTTTTATTTATTTTTTAATTTGTATTTGTATCTGTGCTGTTTTTTGTGAAACCGCTACTGGCTGCTAAATTTCCTTCGGAATCAATAAAGTATCTATATATCTACAGGGGTTGGACAATGAAACTGAAACACCTGTCATTTTAGTGTGGGAGGTCTCATGGCTAAATTGGACCAGCCTGGTGGCCAATCTTCATTAACTGCACATTGCACCAGTAAGAGCAGAGTGTGAAGGTTCAGTTAGCAGGTAAGAGCACAGTTCTGCTCAAAATACTGCAATGCACACAACATTATGGGAGACATACCAGAGTTCAAAAGAGGACAAACTGTTGGTGCACGTCTTGCTGGCGCATCTGTGACCAAGACAGCAAGTCTTTGTGATGTATCAAGAGCCACGGTATCCAGGGTAATGTCAGCATACCACCAAGAAGGAGGAACCTCCACCAGCATCACGTAGTGACCTGGCCACTATCCTGCAAGAAGAATGACTTAAACTCCCTCTGACCACTGTGCAGGACGCAGTATATGTCATTCCCAAGACCAACTGACGCTGTATTGGCCGCAAAAGGAGGCCCTACACCATACTAATAAATGATTGTGGTCTAAAGCCAGGTGTTTCAGTTTCATTGTCCAACCCCTTTATCTATCTATCTATCTATCTATCTATCTATCTATCTATCTATCTATCTATCCATCCATCCATCCATCCATCTCTTATGTATACTCTGATAGAGCCAAAAGTACCAAATCAAAGCACTGACTAGTACCGTCTTAAAGGTGTGACAGAACACATTTATCCAGCATTGTTCACTGAGAAATAATGGAGTGCAAGTCAGTATGGCTTCTGTATGTGGTTTTGAGTACATGCCGTTTGGCGGCTGTCAGCGAAAGCAAATAATAAGAATAGTGCTCTGGCAAAAATCATTGAAACTGTATGAAAGAAACTAGGAATGAAAAAAAAAAACAATATAGAGGAGTGCAGGTCAGTATGACTGTGGATTTAGAATTTGGCTGTCTGCACTGACTGAAGCACATGCAGTTTGGTGGTTGTTGGGTAAAGGAAACATCAGTGTTTAGGTATGTTGATGAACAGTTATTTCATCCACTGGAAGCTTCTTTAGAGAAGCCAAAGTGGTTCTTCTATGGCTCACGCTCAAAAGAATACCTTCTGGTGTTTTTAGGGGAGTCCAAACAGTCGTTATATGAGCAGACCTGCCTTGTAGTGTTCATATATGTATGTGCGTGTGTGTTCCTGCTAAGTACCTGGCTCTCGTTCGAAACCCCGCTGCTAGCGGCTGGAGCACAGCGCAGCTCTGGAGTTCTGGAGGCTGGCCCGAGAGGCCCGCAAGTGTGTTCTGCCTGCATGATGTCTATGGGACCTAATCGTTCTAATTATCCCCCCAACAATCGGCCCTGCTTTCTCAGACCAGCTTTTATAGCCCTTTAACGAACAGGTATGTCAGGACTGTCCGTACTCTAAATGAACAGCTCTTGTACCGCAGCCATTAAGGGCAAGGAGTGTTTCTCTATAATTCGCCTCACTGAATCACCTCCAGATTTCCACTCTCCAAAACAAAGCCAGGAACATGCAGTGCAAACAGGAGGAGACCGAGGCCAATGGAGAAAGCGAGTATGCGAGAGTGTCAGTATGAGTGTTCTTGTTTATGATTAGGTAGAGGTGGACATGGACAGGGTCTATTGGCTGAACCCTACTTTCTTTTTTTTTGGAACCTGCATCATTGACTTTCTATCAAGCAATAAACGTGTGAATCTAGTTCTTTTTTAAAGTGATCTTTATGATCACTATATAGAAACACCTAAAGAAAGGTAAATGGATATTATTGATTAAATTATTGATTAACTTATTGATATTTATAACAAGCATATAGTCACTGGGAAAAGAAAAAATGTTGACTTTATAGAGGAGGGCAAATACCTCACTTAATTCTAATGGAAGTCAATGAAACCAATTCTGTTGGTCCAGTTACCATGAAAATCTCACACTATGTAAACGACAGCTGCTGTGTTAAATACATACAGCGATAATCAATAAAAAATGGAGATACATGTTTTTCTTTGGACGGCGAAGATATGTACTGTCAAGGGTTGACTAGACATTCAAATTATACCACTTAAGGTTCCACTATTGCTTGTGGATTTTCCACTAACTGCTTTTTTACCCTTCCATGCAGACGGACGGATCACCACAGAATGCACTGGAGGTGGAGCCAAAAGACTGAATGGACTGTAGGCTGGACTTGGGGTGTATTCAGCACAACTCTCCTGTTCAAGTACAGACTTGTGAAAAACGACAACATGCTACTTTTTGGCGCAACAGGGGGTTGGGATTGTGACGTCATGACATAGTGTCTTATAGGTGCTTCACTGTTGTGTCACTGTTAGGCTGCATCCGGGAACAGCATACTTAAGCAGTACGTACTGAACTGGATCTAGTATGTACTGTTCAGTCGTTACATAGGTACTATTAGTACTCAAGTAAGCAGTATGCACACATTCACGGACGCACTACATTTGCCATCTCACTGCACGTTCTCTCCCCTGTGATGTCTTATCACCAGCACAAAGTTTAAAGAGCTTTACTCACCAAAATGAGTTTCCTTTGGAACATCGTTATAGTACTCATTAGGCACGCACTTGTTTTAATAGCCCTGTTTTAATAAGATACGATGAATAGAACAGAGCGACACGAAGAACAACAATGTCTATTAAGAGGCCAGATCAGGTTAGCTGTAGCTGTGTCGGCATCACAGCACAGCCTTCCTGCCCGCTCTCATCAGCATGGCTAATACCTAAACTACCAATAATGTTAATTCAAGTTTTAGATGTACAGTATAAATATAATATTCTGTTGTATTCACTCTTGACTCTTCTCTGTCCTGGCTCCCAGATGGTGGAATGAACTCCCACTGAGCGTCAGAACAGCGGAGTCTGTCGCGGTCTTCAAACGCAGACTGAAGACCCATCTCTTCATAATGCACTTAAGTGAGTAGCACTAGTAGTGGTGTAAGTTGTGTGTATTGTGTTGCACTTACAATGACCTTTTCTCCTCTATAGGAATGAGCACTGGGCTGGGGTTGCCAGGTAATGGTTTACTTGCTCTATGTCTGTGTATTAATCTCTAGGTACCAGCACTGGCCCCTGTTCGGGCAGTGTCTGAGCACATGGTGAGTTTTAGGCTCTAAACTTCCTGTACTAGCTGGAATATTATCCATCAGAACACTAAGCAGGGTTGTAAGTTGCTCTGGATAAGAGCGTCTGCTAAATACCTTAAATGTAAATGTAAATGTTTAAGCATTTATACCAGGCCTTAAATACATTCATTATTTACGTTTATGCCATTTAGCTGACATTCTTATCCAGAGCGACTTACAAGGTTAACCGTATTACAGACAGGCCAATGTAGTGTAACAAGTCTTGCTCAAGCAGTCTTATTGGTATAGCACCGCATACTTACCCAGACTGGGGATCGAACTCCAGTTTCCAACATGAGGCAGTAGCTCCCTGGCAGGTGTTGGTTTTATCCACAGCCCCATACCAACCACTTGTTGATGTTTACATTTACAGGCTGTTGTGACAGATTTAGGTTGAAGTCACATTTCGCATTGCAGTCCGCCATTGTTTCAGAATTGTCCAGACATGAGAGGCACTGTCCATTTTGTTTCCCATTGCATTGTGAGACAAAATGATCCATCATTACCATACTGAAAAAATCAAC
This sequence comes from Prochilodus magdalenae, assembly GCA_024036415.1. NCBI lineage: Eukaryota > Metazoa > Chordata > Actinopteri > Characiformes > Prochilodontidae > Prochilodus > Prochilodus magdalenae. The sequence goes on from JAMWET010002422.1 coordinate 133,684, forward strand.
TGGTTGTAGGTGAGCATAGCTGATTTTTCAGTATGCTCAACTTTGACCCTTGCAAATCTACTATACACTGGTTCATAAAAACTAGTCAGTGTTAGTATTAAGTGTACAACTGGGTTGGAACTAATGCAAGCCTTCCTCGGAAATTTGAATTTGGAGTCTGTGAGGATGACATGATCTGTGCTCAAAGTGGTTTAGGTTGGAAAGAACCACTGGAAATTGGTTCTTTATTATAGGGTTCTTTTCTGCTGCATTACCACCACAGAATGATAAGCAGAATATACTGATGGGACTGGTAATGTTTTTTTATCCAGTTAAAAGTATCATAAACATGTTTCTATCAATATTGTTGTGTGTGGGTGATTTTAGCCCGCACTGTTCATGTATGACTGTTAAATAATTTAAATATAGACAATTTACACTACAAGAATCAGCAGTTATCGTTTTGTTGTTGACACGCCCCCAATTTGGTGCTCAGGCTAGGCGCTTATTCAAAATTCACTGAACTCATTGAAGACTTTCCCACTAGTAAAAACAGCATTGTGGTGGCGTTCATGTGCATTCAATTTTGTAAATACAATATTTCCCACATAGCTTGGGGGCAGAGTAAAATGGCAACAGGAAAACTCTCCAGGACTAGCGTTGGGAACCACTGCAGCTCTAGCCAAACACACAGCACATAGCAACACATCACAGTGATGATGATGAACATCAAGGTCAAGCTCATTTTGTACACTAATCATATAGACTGCATATACATATGCGATGGCAAAGTTTTTTTTTTTTCATTCTCATTTTTTTTATTTTGTTAGCATCAGCTAAAAATAAAAGTGAGACTGAGCTTGCATTTGCCTGACATTCTTTTAATAGAAGCTCAATTAATTAGTCCAGCATTGACATCTACAAATGATCATGAGCACAAAACACTGAAGGAGAACACCAACACATGACTGAGATACTGTAAACCAACACACTACTTACAGTACACTAACACATTACACTTACTGATTTACTGTACACCAACACACTACTTACAGTACACTAACGCATTACACTTACTGAGTTACTGTACACCAACACACTACTTACAGTACACTGACACATTACACTTACTGAGTTACTGTACACCAACACACTACTTACAGTACACTAACACATTACACTTACTGAGTTACTGTACACCGACACACTACTTACAGCACACTAACACATTACACTTACTGAGTTACTGTACACCGACACACTACTTACAGTACACTAACACATTACACTTACTGAGTTACTGTACACGAACACTCTACTTACAGTACACTAACACACTACACTTACTGAGATACTGTACACCAACACACTACTTACAGTACACTAACACATTACACTTACTGAGTTACTGTACACCAACACGCTACTTACAGTACACTAACACATTACACTTACTGAGTTACTGTACACCAACACGCTACTTACAGTACACTAACACATCACACTTACTGAGTTACTGTACACCGACACACTACTTACAGCACACTAACACATTACACTTACTGAGTTACTGTACACCAACACACTACTTACAGTACACTGACACATTACACTTACTGAGTTACTGTACACCAACCCACTACATACAGCACACTAACACATTACACTTACCGAGTTACTGTACACCAACACACTACTTACAGTACACTGACACATTACACTTACCGAGTTACTGTACACCAACACACTCCTTACAGTACACTGACACATTACACTTACTGAGTTACTGTACACCAACACACTACTTACAGTACACATTACAACGAGTTACTGTACACCAACCCGCTACATACAGTACACTAACACATTACACTTACTGAGTTACTGTACACCAACACGCTACTTACAGTACACTAACACATTACACTTACTGAGTTACTGTACATGAACACTCTACTTACAGTGCACTAACACATTACACTTACTGAGTTACTGTACTTACAGCACACTAACGCATTACACTTACTGAGTTTACTGTACACCAACACACTACTTACACACACTACAGTACACCCAACACACTACTTCCAGCACACTAACACGTTACACTACTTGTACACCAACAACTACTTACATTACACACTTACTGAGTTACTGACACCAACACACTACTTACAGTACACACACTACTTACTGAGTTACTGTACACCAACACACTACTACTACAGTACACTAACACACGTACACTACTGAGTACTACTGCAGTAGTTACTGTACACACACACTACTTACAGTACACTAACACATTACACTTACTGAGTTACTGCACACCAACACACTACTTACAGTACACTAACACAACACATACTGAGTTACTGTACACCAACACGCTAACTTACAGTACACTAACCACATTACACTTACTGATTTTACTGTACGCTACTTACAGTACACTAACACATTACACTTACTGAGTTACCGCACACCAACACACTACTTACAGTACACTAACACATTACACTTACTGAGTTACTGTACACCACTGTACAGTACAGTAGTGCTAACTATCTACGTTAGCAGTGCTGGCTAAAAGGGTGCCTATAGCTAAACATGCCTGTGGCTGAATGAAATACACCAACAACTGGATGAAATGGTGTAGATTTCCAAGCCCCTCAAGAAAACAGATGCCTATATTTCTAAACCTGAACACTGTCCTGTCCTGACATGAGCTTCCAGACATTAGAGTTTGGACCTCTTTCACCTCTGTGCTTAAGTTATTCCTCAACTATAGAAGCCACGACGCTGGCTTGTGTACTGATCCGAACATGTCCAATAGCTTGGATAAAAGGATTTCCTTTGGTTGCATTTTCCATCATGCCCAAACAAGTCTATTAAAATGAGAAATCTCAATGAAATGTGGGGTGCCTCTCCAAGAAGGCCACTTCTAAAAGGGTGAGTAGATGGAAAATGGTCAATTTTCTTGGCTAACATGCAATCAGGGTTGTCCCGTTTTTCCATAAATCATTTGAAACATGTGTGGCTTTTGTTTGAACTTCCATCTGTAATGAACATCAGTGTATGTATGCACATGACTGCATGCTTCCATACCATGCTCTGTACGCATGTGTGACTGCTTACTTGCGCGGTCCCTCCTCACTCTCACGTTTTTCCAGAGTTCGCCATCCACGGCCCGTCCTCATTAGCGTGAATATTAATGCGGCCAGAGGAAAGGAGGGGCGGTAAGAGCACAGGGAGAGAGAAAATGGAGGAAGGAATTTGGAAGAGCTTTTTAAAGGGGCCATTTCATCAGAATCGTTATTTTTTTGCGGTCCTCTGAAGGCTCGTAACCAGCGCTCTATGAAGAGACACATGCCGCAGAGGGGCTTCATTTAAAACCTAAAGGTCATCGCGCAGAGAAAGGTCTCCAACTCAGCCAAAAATATAAAAAGGAGGAAGAGAGACGGAGGGGGTGGTTAAATATATAGAACAGGCAGCATGGAGGAATAGAGAAGATGAATGAAACGAGAAACTCAAAAACTTCATATATATATACACATGCCGCAGAGGTATATATATATATATATATATATATATAAATATAAAAATATACATAAATATATATATATATATATGTACACATGCCGCAGAGGTATAATATATGTATATATATATATATATATATATATATATATATATATATATATATATATATATATATATATATATATATATAATTTGATACTTACAAGGAACAAGGATTATGGTAATCCATAAAATAATTCTACCATTCTAATTTTGTAAGTCATTGTGAGAATAGAGGGCTTTCTACTTGTGAAAATATTACATTGGTGTTTTTATATCATTTTTATCTTTTTTTTTTATATCTTTTTAAATGACTTTGATTTATTCTTAAATTCATTTTCAAGTAAAAACACGATGTCCATGTTTTCATGTCACTACAAAGGTTTAGTCCAAAGGTGAAGATGTACTGTAGCCACACCCCTGCATTAAAGGACAATAAGTGATACTGCATCCTTGTGCTTCCTATGAGCAACCAGATTTCACCGAAGTAAGTGTGACCTAAAGTCTGATCATCAGTGTATAACATTAATACCTGTCCATACCAAAACATATACATCAAAAAGAAAAAAAATGCACAAATAGCTGCACACAGAGTGAATCTACCAACAGGAATGGAATCTGGTGGCTAGGTTTGACACTGTGAGATATGCAAATGATTCAAGTTTCATGCTCGGCCATGCATGTGACGTAAGCAAGGATGGAACAAAAGCTGATCAGTTTGTTATCAAGCATCACATGTCCAGACGGTCACATGTGGTCACCCAAAATGGAGTGCTGTGAGTTGTAGTTGCAGCGAGCACAGATTCTGAACAGATAAGACAACTAGTTTTGAAATACTGTAGGATGAACAATACAGAGTTCTCAGTCCATTTCTTTTAATCATCAACCAACTTTCCAGCAAGCCCAAAAGTTGCTTCACTTCTCAGCATAGAAAATGTAAACTGAATAAAACTGTGATGTGATATCTGTCCGTGTAGCTGGTTCTCTTCCAGTGAGCCATCTTCGGCTACATCCTTTACTTAAATGCTTCGTACTGAATAAACCTCAACACAGGACTGCTCCCGAAGCTGTGCTGGTTAATGTTCATGTATACTGAAATATGAGCATTTTACTACAGCCATTGTTCAGAATCTATTTTCAGTCGTTTATTTCGTTTCACTAAATTACAGGGTCCGGACCATAGTCCGCCAGTCCAAGACAGACTTAAAATGATCAATATATGATACAGACTGCTATACACTACAAGAAAGGCTGGGGGTACTGTTGTTTCACTGCACCATGTACTAAGATATCGCTTGTCGTATTTCAAAACTTGATGGCATGGAATGATGGCAACAGGAAAGACAGAAAAAAAGTTTCATCAAATAACGGAACAGTTGATATAGTCATAACTCGATAATGGAGATTATTGATAGTTGCACCTCACTTAAAAAGTTGTTGCAAAATGAAGACGGCAAATTTAGTTTGTGCTCAATTACTTTATACTTTGGCAAATGGCTTTTCGGACATTAAAGCAACTGTGCAAAAAGTTCAAACGTGCTAGCCTGCCCAGCAATCTGCGCTGGCACAATCACTTTAATGCAGGTGCTTGGCAAAGCTCGGCTCACTTGATGAACATCCAGAGCCTTAGTCAGATGTGAAATTCATTTTTGCTCTATTTCTTCCCTGTGTACAAATTTTTTCCACTTGAACTAACATGCAAACCCTGAAAACAGCACTACCATGCCAAGCCAAGAACACATGCTCACTCTGCAATGATGCTGCATTAGACAGTGACAGTTCCAACCTCCCTAAGTCTTGGCAGGCAAGCGAGCATGTTCTGATTGCTCTTTTCCACAGGGTTCGAACTGGTTGGAACGGTCAGATCGTAAGCGTCCCATAAACCTGCTAAAGTGAAGACCATTAGCATTTGCAGAAGCTCCGTGGCCACCAGCCCTCCCCTTCACCAATGGTAGGGCGCTGATCCAGGCAGAGTAGTTGCTTGTTTATCTACAGAGTTCAGTTTAATTGCTTGGTGGCTCTTTGATTGCCGCTGCATAGCACGGGGAGCCCAGAGGAGCTGTGCTGGAGGTGACAGGGCCTGATCTAGAGCCCAGCGTGCCGCTCTGATAAGGCAGGGCTCCCACTTTACTGTCCCCAGCACGCAGACATACACCAGGGCCGCTAGTAAAAAGAATGCCCCAACTTGCTAGTAAAAGAGGGGGAGGAGAGAAAGAGAGAGAGACTGGGGGATAGAGAGAGAGAGAGCGTGGGGGATGGGTACCGAATGGTTGTCTAGGGTGGGGCAGGAGTCGAGGAAAGAGAGGAATGTCGCACACTCAGGAATAAACTCCCTCTATCCTTCCCCAGGATCAATCTCTCGCTATGCAATTCCCAATCCTTTCCTCTATCTCTTTAAAACCGGATGCCCAATTCCAATCACGGCCGCAGTAAAGCTACCCTTGTAAAATACCACAGCGCAACAGCACAACCTCAGGCTTTCCCCCCAGTACGAGATGCCTGTTGGACCACTTTGTTTTGAAATATGGCACGGGCTTGGCTGAGGTAGCATTAAAGCCAAAGATGGCCCTGTGTCCGCCCAGGAGAGACATTCTGCTGCCATAACAGAGGATTTGTATGGACGCTGGCATGTGTCCGTGCCCTCCTGAGGCCAGGCCACGCTGCCAGGCTTCATTACGGGCGTGTGGAAAGCTTTAGCCTCAAACTGCGCACATGTTTGTGTTTGCATGTATGCGAGACAAGTCCCTGGCAAAAGGATGTACCCTGCCATGCGTCACCGCTATGCTCCGTACAGGCACAGCGGCCGATCAGATGGACGATCAAACACTAATCATTCCCTCACGGCCTATTCCGAGTAAAGCTGTCATTAATTTTGCGGAATTACATCAAATCAGAGACATTCTTTATGCGGCCCACGGCCTACCGACAGTTATACGACGGGTACTGCTGCGCTAAGCAGATGGGGCAGCTTGGCCCTGCATACTAAATACTCCCGTCCCCCTCTTGCGGCCCCTCCCTCCCTCTTCCTCCTCTCTCCTTCTAGCTCTTGTCACTTACGTCCTCCGCTTTCCTTCCCTCACTCTTTGTCTTCTCCCCTTCCAGTGTCTTTCACTTTTTATCTATTCTTGACCCCCACCCCCCTTCCTTCCCCAGTCGACTCTACCCTCCGCCCCTCGTTTGCTTAACAGGACTACCTTACTGCTATCTGTGTTTCTTATAGGGATGCTACAATATGGGAATTTGTGGATTGATGCCGTTATACTGCTCCTCATGTACATATCGTCTAATGTCAGTATTGGTCACAGATACGTTCTTTCATATCAACCTTTGGGAAAGCTAGGTTGGGCAAGCTTTACAGGATGTTATCAGTGTCAACCCAATCATTGGTTGTATAGTGCACAATGAGTTGTAGTGAATTATGAATTTCAAATGATTTACTTTGTATGTATGTGAAAGGTCACACGGTTGGGATAGATTATACACGGGTTTGGAATAAGTAGATATATATCACTTACAGAGCCAGGTTAAGTAATGCTTTGGATGAACCACCTTCATAGAGATGTATGTAATGCTAGTCAACTGCATCGAACATCAACGTCATAGGAGCTCACTAAACTGAAATGCTGAGTGTTTAAACTGCTACTAACAAGTGACCAACTATCAAAGCAATGTTTGTACACTGCTCAAAAAAATAAAGGGAACACTTTGAAAACACATCAGATCTCAATGGGAAAAAAATCATGCAGAATATCTTTCCTCATATAGACTGGGTAATGTGTTAGGAACGAAAGGATGCCACATCGTTTGATGGAAATGAAAATGATCACCCTACAGAGGGTTGAACTCAAAGACACCCTGAAAATCAAAGCGAAAAGAATGATGCAGCCGGCTCATCCATTTAACCCTAACTCCACTGCAGCAACTCAAAATGGTACTTAGTAGTTTGTATGGCCTCCACATGCTCCTAATGAGATGACGGATGGTGTCATGGGGGATCTCCTCCCAGATAGGGAGCATCACTGAGCTCCTGGACAGTCTGAGGTGCAACCTGGTGGCGTCGGATGGACCAAAACATAATGTCCCAGAGGTGTTCTATTGGATTTAGGTCAGGCGAGCCGGTGGGCCAGTCAATGATATCAATTTCTTCATTCCTCAAGAACTGCCTGCATACTCTCGCCACATGAGGCCGGGACCCACTGCACCAGCGTAGGGTCTGACAACGGGTCCAAGGATTTCAAGAGTCAAGAGGCTTTTTATTGTCATTTCAGCTCTGTACAAGTACAGTAAAATGAAATTACGTTTTTTTTTTCCAGAACAATGGTGCTACATGAAACAAAACAAGAACATAGAACAACACAGAACAGGACAGACTGCAGAAAGTGCAACGTGCAAGACAATAAATACAATAAATACGACTCAGTTCTGGGCAGGAGTACAAGTGTAAGGTGCATAAGTGTGGAGTATATAAGAACATAAATAGGATGGAGGCAGATTTAAAATGCTAGCGGTCGTGGTTGTGTTCAGTCTGATACCTAATAGCAGTCAGGGTGCCGTTGTCTAGCCTGTAGAGGTCTGTGCGTCCTTCCAGGGATATGCCCCCCAGACCATCACTGACCCACCACCAAACCAGTCATGCTGAATGATGTTGCAGGCGGCATAACATTCTCCATGGCGTCTCCAGAGCCTGTCACGTCTGTCACGTCTGTCACATGTGCTCAGGTAAAACCTGCTCTCATCTGTGAAAAGCACAAGGTGCCCGTTGGCAGATCTGCCAATTCTGGTGTTCTGTGGCAAATGCCAATTGAGCTTTACGGTGCTGGCCAGTGAGCACAGGGCCCACTACAGGACGTCGGGCCCTCAGGTCGCCCTCATGAGGCCTGTTTCTGATTGTTTGGTCAGACACATTTACAACAGTAGGGCTCTGGCAGTGCTCATCTTGTTCCTCCTAGCACAAAGGAGCAGATACCGGTCCTGCTGAGGGGTTAAGGACCTTCTACAGCCTTGTCCAGCTCTCCTAGAGTAACTGCCTGTCTCCTGGAATCTCCACCGTACTCTTAAGACTGTGCTGGGAGATACAGCAAACCTTGTGGCAATGGCACATATTGATGTGCCATCCTTCAGTAGTTGGACTACCTGTGCAACCTCTGTAGGGTCCAGGTACCGCACCATGGTACTAGTAGTGACGCTGACCCAAGTCAACTGCAAAACTAGTGAAAAATCAGTCTGAAAAGATGAGGGGGGACAAAATGTCAATGACCTCGTCCTTTCCAACCATTTTTGTTTTGGGGGGTGTCTCATTGTTGCTCCTCTACTGCACCTGTTGTTAATTTCATTAACACCAAAGCAGCTGAAACTGATTAACGGCCCTCCCTACTACTTAACTGACCAGATCAATATCCCTGAAGTTGAACTGAGTTGATGCTATACTCTGATTAAAAAGTGTTCCCTTTATTTTTTTGAGCAGTGTATAATACCTTTAGAATCCATATCTAAGGTAAGGTATTACCCTCAAAAAACAGCCTACCTCATCACTTGAAAGTGAAGTCATAACAATCCTTGGTAATGCTAGTAAACTATAAATGGGAGCTGTGAAACTTTATCCCTTTACTTGTCAAGAGCATCTCCAGGGGTGGAACAAAACAGATACTTAAGTTACTATATAAGGTTACTATATAAAGTTGTTCTGTTGAGTGTGCTTTCAGTTCTAACTCGTCTTATGGTCGTTATGTCTAACATGCCGGTTGTCACACGTCCAGAAGGCCTGGTGTCACTCCAATTCCACCCCTGCCGCAAAATCTGCAGGAACTGTGTATTTTAGCTGCATGGAATGGATTATCACAGGACACCTCTAGGAACCTCTACAACTCCATGCTGAGACGTCTGGTATACTGCATTAGCAAACATGGCAGCCCAATGAGACACTGTTTTGTGGTCAGTGGTCCTTGCCATTTTTCACTGTTGTATTTACTCTTCCTTTCATTGACTACCTGTTTTTAAATGATCAAACCAGACGCAGGACCTTTATCATGACTGAGAAGAGGTTAGAACACACCATCAGGGCAACTTTCAAGTTGGACTGATTTGACACAATATTACAATGGCTCGGTATCACCTCTTGAGGTGTGAAGTGGACAGGACCAGTCAGGGCTAGCTGGTTAGCATGCAAATATAAGTATATATGTTGGGAAGTTGATACAGAAGTGTCTTTGATATACTGTCAAGAAGGTTGGTGATAGATTGGCTGCACAGTGTTGGTAATTTTAGTTAATTTTGGAATGCTATCAATTTACTTAGTGTGTCTTTGACACTTGCACACACAAAAAAAGTTCATCTGTAGACTTTGGGTCACGCAAATATAACGATTTGCCAAAGCAAAAGGAGAAACTCTGAGGTACAATAAAAGCATTTAGTGCTAGACGTTAAGCATCCACTATCCTATTTGTTGACTTCATTTACATCCTGTGTCAGTCAACATCACAAAGGCAAGGAAATGATGTCACCTACCAACCCTAAGCTCAATGAATTATGACCAGTCTGGAGTGATCAGACCTGTCTGCATGGGAGACACTAAAACAGACTTTACCCCTCCTTTGTGCTGTTTGGCAACACATTAACTGCCCCAGCTCTGTAAACAAAGACGTCATCTCACCACCCCACACCTGTGATGACTCAGACTCTCATCCTGTGCTAGCATGCTAGGCCAGTCATGCTTGAGTCATGCTTGAGTCATGCTTTGCCTCTTTGACAAATACATACAGCTCATCCTCTATACATACATCACTTAGATCTCCTACTGCATTACTCGTCAATCAGTCATACTACCTCAGTACCACTCCTGCACTGGCCCTGATTTGAAAGAGTCTGTTTTCATGAGGAGGAGCAAAGCTACCGAAAGTGCACTGCACCATTACATGCATAAGCATACACAGCAAAATTGCTAGCACCAGCACTTACAGCGTTAAACTGGTCTCCGGTGTCTAATTTGTAGTTATATTGGTCTCCGATGTAGATTGTAGGTGTTAATATAACACTGTTGGTTTTACTACATGCCATCTGTGAGAGTTTTTAGCTTAGCAGGAGACCGTGTTACCTATCTATAATGGATAGGTATTTTGGCTAAGCTAGCAGCAAGATGACTTCACATTCCAGACACCATCTGAAAGAGCTTTCAGCTAAACTGTAGACGTGGTGTTATTTACCCACAAGTACTTAACCACCAAGAAAAATCCTTTGAAATGTAATTAGCGAAGCAAAAACGTAGCATGGCTTTAAAATGTTCTGCTTTGCCGATGCAAGGTTTCATAAATATAAACATTAAAATGTTTCATAAACTTCATTTCCACAACTAATTTAACATTTTAGGAGGTCTACAAGTTAAAGCTGCGTTTACTAAACTCGATTAATAGCCTCTATTCTGGGAATACCAGGGGTGGGCTAATCACTGAACAATTTGTGATGAATTTAGCATTTAACATGCTAGTCATTGCTACCACCCAGAGATTCATAACCAGACAAGGCCTGTTCTGTTTATGTACCATACAAGAAAGTGTCCACAAATGTGTTTAATTTGGATTTGCAAGAAATAAACAGAAGTAGCTAGCATAACAATGTAGCCCTATTAACACAGGCTTCACATTCCTGACACCTAAACATCTAAGAGAGCTTTAAGCTCTGCCGTAGACATGATGTTATTTACCCACATCTACTTAACCACCAAGAAAAAATTATTAAAATGTTATAAGCAAAGCAAAAATGTAGCATGGCTTTAAAATGTTCTGCTTTCTAATGCTAGGTTTCATAAATATGTGCTCACACAACTGTTTATTTGTTCAGATTAATTCCCACAACTAATATAACAGTTTAAGAGGCCTAAAAGTTAAAGCTGTGTTTAATAAATTCAATGAATAGCATCCATTTTAAAAATACTAGAGGTTGTTAATCACTGAACTACAATTTGCGATGCATTTAGCATAAAATATGCTAGTCAGTTGCTAGCACAAAGAGATTCACAAACAAACAAGGCCAGTTCTGTTCAATAAGAACAAAAACATTGTCCTTGGTTTATATACCATACAAGAAATTGTGTACAAATGTGTTTAAATAGGAACAACAAGAAATAGAGGTAGCTAGTATAAAAATGAAGCCCTATTACCATAAACTTCACATTCCTGACACGATCTAAAAGAGCTTTTAAGCTCTGCAGTAAACATGGTGCTATTTACCCACAGGTACTTAACCACCAAGAACAACCCTTTGAAATGTAATTAGCAAAGCCTAAATGTAGCATAGCTTTAAAATGTTCAGCTCTGATAATGCTAGGTATCATAACTATGTGCTCACGCAACTGTTTGCATTAGTTCAACTTAATTTCCACAACTAATTTAACATTTTTAAGAGGCCTACATGTTGAACTGAACTCGATTGATAGCCTCCATTTTGGGAATACTAGAGGCTGCTAATCACTGAACTGCAATTTGTGTTGAAGTTAGCATTAAACTTGCTAAGGTATTGCCAGCACATAGAGATTTATAACCAAACAAGGCCGGGCTGTTCTGTCAAATAAGCAAAACCTCTTCCTTGGTTTGTATACTGTGCAAGAAATTGTCTACAAATGTGTTCAAATTGGAATAACAAGAAACAGAGGTAGCTAGCATAACAATGTAGCCCAATTACCCTATAAATAAATGTTCTCCTCAGTTCGTTCCTTGCATATATGCTAGAATGTGGAAAGGATGTTGGTTGTGATGTCTATGTTTATTCAAACATATTAAGTGTTTCAATTTCTAATATCTATTGACCATTAACATCAGCACAAGGTTAAAGATAACCGGATGCTTGCTATCGTAGTTGGATGTTAGACCACCATGGGCGAATACAGAGGAACAACCTAATTACTAAGGAATGTGAGTACAATGTGAAAGCCTTACACTGTGGTCTAGCCATAGCACTGCCAAGGTACTCTGTGTTCTGGCTTATGTTACGGCCCTGTCAAGTGTAGACTGTTCTCTGCTCCAACACATCTAATCCCAACTCTCAAAGAGCTTATTAATTAGTGGATGGGCCAATTATGTGCTGAAAGGGAAAATCTATTACTATTGCTCTCCAGGACTGGGACATAAGAAAGATGAATTCTAGACTGTTGCTGAAAAACATAGTAGGGTGATTTTTGTTTTCAATTACTGGACGTTTTATATCGCCTAGGTAGAACAATATAAACTAATGAGAGAAATATAGTTATTTTATTTTCAGCAAGGTAATTGCAGCTCTAATAGTTTATTGTGCCACATCAATTATATTTTCTTACTCTTTAGATTACTCTTTTATTTTTCTTCTATAAAAGGGTTTAATTGATGAAAAATAACATATATGACCAAAATGTGGCCTGTACAAAAGTTATGGCATATTTTATAATTATTTTTCTTATTTATTAAAAAATATAAATCATTAAGAAGACTTCTCTGTGAATATTGTGGTAACTTATGGGTAATTAGAAAAAATAAAAAAACACAATTTTTTAAATTTGACTGGTGGTGTTCAAATGTTGCACATGGAATTATGGGAATCTAAATCTAAACATTACTTGAAAGTTTTAGTTCAGAAATGTAAATTGAATATTGGTGTCATATGATAAATCCTTTGATTTACATATGACCATAGGATGACCAGCCAAATGTATGTATTTTATTTATTCATTCAATCATTAATTTGTCATAAAATAGACCAGGCAAATTTCATTACTATTGCTCATGGTATATTTGGATGCATTACCTTCAAGTACCATACTGGTATTAAATGACAAAGGCTATTGTTTAAATTAAATTATCCCACCAATTTAAAATTAATTGCATTTGAAATTAAAAATAACTCTATTCTGACATTTCAGAAAACTTTTTGGACAATACCCCTCAGATAAATCTTTTTACAATCTAAAATTTATAAAACAAGATTAATCATAACCCTGTTCCACTTAATTCTGGTTCCCTAAATGCCTGTTTTTAGTTAACATGTTATAGTCGATTATGCAGTGTAACAGACTTTATTAAATGCAAAATGTTTAAATAGATTAAACAGTAAAAAATTATGATAGCTGTCATTTGAAAAGTATATAAACCTAAATATGCAATACCAAAAATATCATTGTGGGAATTCATAAAGGTATGGTGATACATCAAAGCTACATCTGCACTGTAACAGCTTACCATCATCTAATGATCAAATAAAATACATTAAACAATGAAAAAATAAACTTAATACTCAGCTATTATTGTGAATCCACTTTTTACACATTGTAAAATGACAGAAAAAGACATTTTCAGATCAATTTTGTGGCAAGAGATGAAGGCCACAAGATAGGGACTCATCATGGCTTCTAGAGAGTCATGGACTAATGAAACTAATTCTACGTCAGGCTCCTGCAGTCTTCTACAACTCACTGTCCCTGAGGTTGTGAAGGAACCAAAACAAGACAGTAGACCCCCAACCAGGTCTGTAATTATATGGCAAAATGGAATCCCAACACAGGTAGTAACTCTGGACATTGCCTATTCCCTTTATTGATCTTGAAAAGAGTTATATATATAAAAAAAATAAAATAAAATAAAAAAACAAGCTACAGGTAACAAGCGGGAGGGAAGCCAGGAGTGCTCCCCTGAGAACCACAGGGCAGTTCGTCATCCAACAAGGTCGAGAACGCTCCGTCCCGCTGCCATCAATCAATCCCTGAGCCCATCCCCTCCCCCTGTGCTCAGCCTTCCAGCACCTTCCACTGTGCTCAGCCCAGACTCTCTCTCTGTTAAAACCATCTCACCGTCTTTATTGGGCTGCCTCATTTACTGCCTGCATACAATTAGAGGCTTGCAGGGCGGCCATCTTGTTTGCAGCGGCCACAGTGGGCTGCTTTGCACTGCAGTGTATGGTACGGTAGCCATCACCCCATCCCACAGGCATGATGTTAGAGGTGTTTAGCTCGTAGTAAAACAACAGGGAGACTCTGAGCATTATGAGGACGATTAGGAGTTGTAGAGGATATAAAAACTATTGTGGACAGTGAACAGTATTCCAAGCTCTAAGGGAAAAAAAGAAGTGAAGTGAAATGTCCACTTATATACTATAATCTTTACCCCGGGTGGGTGAGTGTTAAATCAACACTTATACTTTAATTAGCCAATATATCATTTTGACTTATGACCTCCCAATAGCAGAGGACCTCAGCACATGGTGTGCCAAATACAACAAGCTTCTTCTCTCCATTATAACCATTCATCCATTCAGTCTCTCCATGAATATGAAAGATAATATGGCTGAGTAGTATTTTACTGCAACCCAGAGTATTAGTTTTACCTTGCACGTAGCCTATAAACATCTCATTATGCAATTACAGCTTGGAATGTTTTCAAGCCCTTATTGCAAAGGTTCAGTACACTTCTGAAATATAAAACCATATGCAACATAACTGATGAAAGCAAACCAACAGTTCAATTAAACAAAAATACAATGGCAATCAATATAGCTATATCTATAAACCACTTCATTTGAATCAATGACCATTCCCAGCTAATGAGCAAGCATGTCTACTGACCACCAAATCTTTGTAATAAAGACCAATATTAGAAATCACAGTCAACGGGGGCCAAAGATCATCACATCCCCCCTACCTCCACTTTCATAAAAGGCCTTTTCCTTGGCGGTGAAGGTTTTAGTTAAAGTGTACTGCCACCTGGTGTTCAAAATAGACTTTTATTGTGAATTTAAAGGGCTGTTGTGCTGCTATGCTGCTAATCCACTTCTGTGGCACAACACTTTTAGGGTCCCCAGTAAATGGGGGAAAGGGGGCAAAACTAATTTTAACTCAACCTAGTTGGGGAAAACAAACAGTAGGAGGAATGAATGTAATGCAAGACCTTCATCTGCTGTGCTGCTTCACTAGCACGATGGCGGTTTCGAGTTTCCTAGGAGTAAGCATTTACAGTGTAGGATGGTGCTTACAACACAGGGCTTTACTAAATATGAGCAAATATGAGCTAAAGACTAAAAAAACATAACCTTACCTGTGGACAAATGGGTCAACCATAGTCACGGACTGTCGGCAAATGATGTTGAAAGTTAAGTGTTTTTATTTGGTTATATGGGCTCTTTCCCCATGTAATCTAAGCCTAGGACCAGGCTTGTACTCCTGTAAGAAAAGATAATTACCCAGCCTATTATCATGGTGCATCAATTTAGTTTCCCCTAAGTATTATTTTGTTTGTTTGTTTCACTGGGTGGTGGACTCAGTTGATAGCACACTGAATATGTTGGTCTAGTTGGTCAATCAGTATGACCTGACCACATGGCTGACCAGAAATAAGTATGCGATAATTTCCTTTGCCAATAAACAGCATCCAAAACACTGATGTTCACCAGCAAACCCAGTACATTGTTGTTATTTGTATGCTCCTCAGCAGCAATTACAGTTAATATGTTGTTCACCAACAGAACCTACACATATTGTGTTTTGATGGCCAACTGGCATGTCTACTCAGGCCTGTGCAATAGGAGCAGCAACAATCCAACTGGACAAACACAAACATGGGTATTAGGCTAGGAACTACTCATTTCAGGCCCCTGAATTCCCCAGTAAAACTGAGAAACAGTTAGGACTGCGGGAATGTTTTCCTCGAATGTGTCTATTAAACCCAGAAACTCAAACAGCTTTCCCCCTTGAAATGCGGCACTGATTTCGCAACCGTCACATGTTGATATGCTGTGCTGTTTGTGGCCCGCAGATGTGACGTAGCCGCTTTCAATTGGCCAGAAATTGATGGAAACAAAGACTCAACCAATAAGAAGACGCTTTCTGGTGCCCTAGTGAAATATCCACCAATCACAGTACAGCATGACGCTGCAACATGACGTTCCGCGTTGCTAACTGAACGGCGCGCGTCTTCCTTGTACATGGGGGTTGTAGTTTTTGAAGGCGCGTTTGTGTAGTCGAATGCCGCCTACGGCACAACATTTCCCACAATTCAGCGGAGCCGTCCAAACAGCCATGCTTCTGTTTTTGTTATTGTTGATAAAGCCTTGTGGCATTGCTACGGAGGTTTAGGGATTTTGGTCAGATAACGAGACGATTGGCGTCTGGGTGAATTTGTTCGTTGTTAAAAGCTCGTAGTTGGGAAGAAAAAAGCTTGGAGCAGCTAGAAGTCAATAAGGTGAGTTGTTTGATGTTAAACAGCTGCGTAGCTGCCTGCAGAAAGTCTCAGCGCACGTTTGCACGCAGACAAAAGCCGAGTCGACAGACAGACAGATGGATTGCTCGGATGGATGGGCTCCCCATTAAAACTGTGAAACCGTGACTCGGTGTATTCTCTGTGTTAAGAGCTGTATTGTAGTGGGCACGACGCCGGATCTGTGGTCCTGCAGTGTGCTTGCACACTCGGGTCCAGAGTTCTGCCTTCGGGCCTGGTGTAGCATTTGTGTCCCTTGCCCATGCAGGCTGGCAGCTGTGTAAAGAGTGAGGATTATGATAAGCCACACTAGAAGTGATTCGTTTCATTAGACGAAGCAGGTGTTCAGATGATGTGCCAGTCTTCCAACAAGTCAGGCTGAACGTCAAGTCTTAGAAGGGGAGAGAAAAGGCATCTTAAAGAGGAACTTCAATGATTTGTCTAAAATGTCTGCATAATTAAATACTGAAGATCTAAACGAAGGCATCAGTGTGTTTTAATGGGGAATGCTCCTTTCTAGAGAAACTTAGAAAGTCAGGAACATACCACAGTGATGATGGTAGGAACCAGACATCCACCTCTAATAAAAAGCTCCCCTCACAGAAAGTTACTGCATGAAATGGTTATATAAACTCAGCCTGATGTCTGAGATACTGTTTTCTTATAGTTTTGGGATACAAGTTTGGCCTAAACCGGATTTCAGTTACCTGTTACATGTATTCATGGTGGAGGGATACATGCAGGGTGTTCTAGGACTAAATAGTCCCTATAGAAACAACATGGTTTTGGGTCAACCCCTGGGCTCTATCACCATCACCTCTGTAGAGACATCTGTGTTTGTACACTGAACAATTCCACATAAAATATTGGCTGTGGAATCACTTTGTTTCTATTTCAGACATTTAAAAAATTTGGCAGAGTTCCCCTTTAATGAATCCTGCACCCCCCACCACCCCCCCGGGGTCTTTACAACGTATAATATTCTTGTAACTTTATTTGTAATTTAATATCACCTTATAAATGTCTGGATATGCTTATTAAATAGCATTTTATTGCTCCCTGCATTACTGACTCAACACGAGCATATCCCCGAGTTTCTCGGCTGTGTAAGCCTTTTAGCCCATTAACTGCGAGGCAGAGTTCTTGTGTGCTCGTAATACAATACGTTACGTTTCCTATTGCTAATTAAAGCCTGTTGTATTGTATTGCTTCCAGTGTGGCACCTGTTGCCTTTCGCTGCAAGCAGAGCATCCTAGTATTGCTTTTGAATGCATGATAGTTGTGCTTAAACCCCATGAAAGAACATCACAAAGCAGAGGCAGAGTATAATATTTAGTATGAGATATGTGGTTATATAATTCACACTGTGCTAATGTCTTTATAGGCTATTTCATTTATAAGCTCATAGATCCCATAATTTTGCTTTTGTTGCCATGCGTTCAGTTTTTCAGTTCATTTATGTTATTAGTACTTACTTAGTCACATTTATACATATTATTTATACACATTTATACATAGTATTAATGCAATAGAGCACATTTACATTCGGTTTTTATTCCTTCATATTTTTCAAAATATATTTTTTTTATTTGGAATGAAATCATAAATCATAATAGAACAGCTCGTCCCTTATTTACAGCGCACCCTACACTAGTATGGGAAGCCGGTTTAGTCAGTAGTTTAGAAGTCTGTGCTCTGTGGTTTAGGCGCTCACAGTGTGCCACCTGTCACGCCTGATCTACTGTACATGTGCCCCCAGCAGCTCTCAGAACAGTCATGCAGCCCATCTCCAGTGATTTGTTGATGAGTGGTTTTGTGAAGTGTGCTATGATTTATGGATGGATGCTCTGTTGATTGCTGAGCTGTCTGCACGACAGGTTTGTCCTCAGCGTTCGCCCTCAGGCATGTTCTCTTGTGGTTTTGTTTGTCTCGCTCCCTCTCTCTCTCTCCCTCTTCGGTTTCCTAATATGAACTTTCACCTCGTTAGAAAACATTTGACTACCAAATAGGGGCCAAACACATGCGGTTCACCATTATTTGCATGGCATTTAGGTAAACCTCTTTTTGCGAATACCTACAGTTTTGTGAATAATAATAATAATAATAATAATAATAATTATTATTATTATTATTATTTTATTATTATTATTATTATTATTATTGTTATGAATAAGGGAAAAAAAATTATCACAATAGAGAAAATAATAATAATAGCAATGATAATAATAATAAGTAGTAAGAACAATATTATAATAATAATAAAGATAGTTACTTTAAGGGCCAAACACATGTGGTTCACCATTATTTGCATGGCATTTAGGTAAACCTCTTTTTGCGAATATCTACAGTTTTGTGAATAATAATAATAATAATAATAATAATAATAATAATAATAACAATAATTATCATTATTATTATTATTATTATTATTAATAATAATTTTATTATTATTATTATATAATAAATAAGGGAAATAATTATCACAATAGAGAAAATAATAATAATAAGTAATAAAAACAATATTATAATAATAATAAAAGTAGTTACTTATATAAGATAGGGGTTTAATAGGGGATTCATAAAATTCATGATACCTAATTTAAGTTGAGTGAATTGTATTATTAGCCCTATTGTATGACCATGGGTTGTGAACTTCTAGTGCACCCCTACTACAACTAGTAGAGCTGGGGGGGCAAAATTGGCTACAGCAAATTATTTAATATTTTGTATGGCAATATTGTATCAATACATGAACATCTGTCTTCTATATTAGTATTGATCAGTAATTGAAGATATGAATGAAACATTTTGGTACTACAGTATTAAAACCAATTTCAGTTTCTTTGCTGCAGTGAAACTAACTGAGGTGAGATGAACAGGATACAAACTTAAAATGGATTGTTCAAACAGATTTAGACAAATTGTTCTGTAGGGGATGAAATTTGCAGTTTAAAAAATGTAATAAATCTATTTTATTGCAACGTTTAAAACTGCAGTAATATTGTATTGTGATCATTTGGTATAGTGCCCTATTGTGAGGCCTTTGGTAATTCCCACCCTAGCACAATGACATCATAGCCAAATCCGCAGATAAATGCTATAAAGAAATGATCAGTATAGGACAGATGCTTAAATTTGACTGATGATTGTCCTACAGTTGCCATTTTGGTGCATCCTTAACTGCAGGCAGTAAATATTATACTGTACCTGCTGCTTCTCCTTCATATTGGTTTTGTCATGCTGCATGTTCATCTTGCAAAAACGACCAAACTGAATACGAAGCTTCCCCTTTCTGTACAGGTACTCAGGGCTCTGTTTCTGGCCATGGAGAAGGCATGGAAGGTGGAGTTTCGGAACGTGGGCAGTAGCTACTTCCCCGAGAGCCGAGTGGAATGCCACTACAGCATCAGCTCCCAGCATAGCTGGGCCAGCAATGATTGGGTCGGCCTCTTCAAGGTGGGCATCACCTGCCTGTCCCATTTCTCCCTTTACATCCACCTTTTCAGTGGCCATATTTTTTATACCATTGTTTATCTTTTCCCAGGTTGGGTGGTCATCGGTGAAGGACTACCATACTTTTGTGTGGGCCCTGGCTCCGTCCAACTACAAGGAAGGGACCGATGTGAACTGCTGCGTTCACTTCCAAGGTTTCTCAACTTCTGCTTTTAAACAGCACTGTACAGATGGGCCGGGTTGGCACTTGGGACAGTCTGTTTGAGCTGACTTAATAATGTGACGTAGTTTTGGATAACACTAATTGTTAGTCAGAAGCTTTCGTTTCCTGTTTACATACATAAGCCCTTGTAGCAAAACTAAATTCCAGGGCCAGCCCTAACAGTTTGCAGACCCTTGGCTGTTTTTCTAACTTACTGTGGCAGTCAGAAGTCTAGCTGCAGCCACTCGTAGTTATATTTGTAGCCTAATGTTTTACTTTAGTATAAAACACATCAAACTATAAAGTAGCACTCATGGAATTATACGCAGTCCACCATAAAAACTTCAAAATGGAACTTTAGAGGAGGATAAAACAGCTTCCTTAATCTGCTCATATAACAAGATTTCTATAAGCAATATTGGGCCAATTTTAAATATAATATATGTGAAATACAAGGAAAATACGAGGACAGTTTGAGACGTCTCATCAGTTGGGACTGGTAAGTGTAAGCCAGTATTGTCTTTAAGAGAGCCGACAACATCTATTTAGTTACTGTAGGTGATGGATAAGTAAAGGCTAGCTCATAGCTCTGACTACTACAAGCCGTTTAGATTATACAAATAAATTTAAAAGATAAGATACGATAAGATAGCCTTTTATTAATCCACATGGGGAAAATTGCATCATTACAAGCTATTTATATATATATATATATATATATAATAGCACAGTTATACAGTTATTGTATTGAAAGATATTGCACAGTTGTGTATTGTAATTGTGTATTGATGATGCCTGGATGATGGGTTGGGGATCTAATAAATTACAGATCATCATTTTAGCATTTTTGATTCAGGGCTCTGTCTCACGTCTTAGTATTGCCAATATACGACAAATGGTGGTGCGAAGCCATGCAAGCCTCATGGGCAGAAATGCATGATCATAAGAGTAGAGCTTTAGATCTGTAGTTATTAAAATGGTGTACGTTTGCTTTTCCACCAAACAGTCACTTTAGACCCTGTCATTGATCTCTACCTACTGAATGAAATGTCCTGTAGCAGAACCAATGAGAACTAAATTAGATTGAATGGGATGTGGTTTAGAAACATTGTAAGCTGTGTATATTTGTGAGTACACCTCTATAAGTGTGTGTGTCTGAGCGTATCTCCAAAAGATCTTAACTTGTGCAGTCCAGAATGGCTTTGTTGAGAAGGGGGCTTGAGTAATGAAGATGGGAGACAATGACACAAAGGGCTGAGTGAGAGAATGCTTTGGAGGACACTGCAAAACTGCTTCAGTCACTGACAGAGCTCGATGCGGTCATCGATGAGCTCATCAGCAGCGGGCGATTGGCCGCGTGCAGGAAATCTGAAATCTCTACACCAGTCAAGATGATGGAGCGTTAGCCCGAGAGTGCTAAAATGCCGATAAGTTTGGATATTTAATTAACGCAGAGCTAATAACTGTAGGACGTTAACCAAAGTTATGAATACCAGGGGCACAGGAGGGAGCTCTAGCATGCCAATATGTTAGTGCATATAATTGATGAAAAGCTAATAATGGTTAGACGTTAAGTCAGAGGGGATTGTTTGGGAAAATATAAAGCACCATGACTCTAGATCAGCCAGTTTGAACCTCTGGGCAGCCGAAGAGTATTTCATTAGCTTCACGTTTTCACACATTGCCAGGAAAATGTATTCTATAAGTAATTTGGTGGCTTATTTACATACCAGACAGTCAGTTCAGTGAAACTTTATTGTTTACATTACATATTACAACTACTGCTTAAATAAAACAACAAATTATAATACAAAATAAATGTATATGATTCCTGAATATGCCTGGATTAAGATTAGGTGTAGCTACCGCTACCCTCCAGGGAGCAAGCACCACATGTGGGAGACTGGGGTTCAAATCCCAGCCTAAGTGACTATGCTGTGCTACCCCACTAAGAGTCCTGGGGCAAGACTCCTAACACTACATTGGCCTACCTGTAATATAATTAGCCTGAAGCTAAAAGCAGTAAAATACAATAAATATTTAATCATCATATATTAATTTGCAGTATAATTCGAAGGGTAAACATCTGTCCAATGCCGCAGTTCATCTTTTAAAGCGTGTTTTATTTAATGTCTACTGTTATATAAATGTATATACACCAACCAGCAGCTTCAGTGTATCCACTTACCTTGTATCTACACTCCCTGTCCATTAGATCAGGTCCATTATCTAATACAGGGCCACTTTGTAGTCCTGCTGTTACACACTGTAGGTTGTTTGTTTGTCTGCATACTTTGTTAGCCCTGCTGTGGTCAAAAGACACCATTACGTCAGTGGCACTGCAGTGCTGAGAATGACCCCACCACTCATATGATACCTTCCCTGTGGTGGTCCTGTAGGGGCTCATTATAGAACAGGGTGACAGAGTATGCAGAGAGACAGATGGGCTACACTGTGTAACTGTATGGTAGATAGAGCTGGTAAAATGGACACTGACTGTAGAAACAAGCTAGTGTACGTTCTGACATGGCTGTGTATATGTGAATATGACCCTGTTACTTCTTTCTTGTTTTCTTTCCTTTCTGACCTCCTTTCTTCCTAACTTCTTATCTTCCTTTCTTTCCTCCCTGCAGCCGGTTATCTGCCGAGGCCCAGTGCGGAGCAGTATCAGTTTGTGTACGTGGATGGAAAGGGCGAGGTGTGCTCTCGCAGTGCTGCTTTCACCTTCTCGGCACCCAAACCTCTGGAGGAGCTGGTGACGCTGGAGCAGAGTGAGCCCTGGTCATCCCCAGAGCTGAGCTGCTGCAGGGAGAGGCAGCAACGCAGGCTCTAAACCTGAACCACTCCTCGAACCCTGTGCGCACGCACACAAACCCCCACACGTGCGCACCCACACACGCACACATACACACGCACACACACACCCAAGCACACAGGTGAGGGCAGCACGCACTCTCCACTCTCAGCACTTTCTCAGAAGCTCTAAACCTGAACCACTCCTCAAACCCCCACACGTGCGCACCCACGCACGCATACACACACACAAACACGCGCACACCCGCGCGCACCCACACACGCATACACACACACAGACACGCACACCCCCGCGCGCACACACACACGCACACACACAGGTGAGGGCAGCACGCACTCTCCACTCGCACTTTCTCAGAAGCTCTAAACCTGAACCACTCCTCAAACCCTGTGCTCACACACAAACCCCCACACGTGCGCACACACACACGCGCATACACACGCAAACGCACGCACAGACATCACGCACTCTCCACTCGCACTTTCTCAGAAGCTCTAAACCTGAACCACTCCTCAAACCCTGTGCGCACGCACAAACCCTCACACGTGTGCACACATACATGCGCACACACACGCACACATACACTCTCCACTCGCAGAAGCTCTAAACCACCACACCCTGTGCGCACGTACACACACGCACCCACAAACACGCACGCACAGCACATCACACGCACTCTGCACACATCACGCACTCGCACTTTCTCAGAAGCTCTAAACCTGAACCACTCCTCAAACCCTGTGCGCACGCACAAACCCCCACACGTGCGCACACACACACGCACACATACACGCGCACACACACGCACAGACACACGCAAATGCACGCACAGACATCACGCACTCTCCACTCGCACTTTCTCAGAAGCTCTAAACCTGAACCACTCCTCAAACCCTGTGCGCACGCACAAACCCCCACACGTGCGCACCCACACACGCACACATACACGCGCACACACACGCACACATACACTCGCACACACGCACACACACACCCAAGCACACAGGTGAGGGCAGCACGCACTCTAAACCTGAACCACTGCTCAAACCCTGTGCTTAGACGCCCCAGTGTGGCGGAGTTCAGAGTTGCCCTCAGATGTGGCGCACTGTATAGAACTGGAGCTGCTTGAGAGCTTCAGGGAAGTTGAATTGAGTGGGTTGGAATACTGAAAATCCCCTCCTACGTGAGAGCACTTTTACTGTCACGATAATTTACATGAATACAAATTATTAATATAGGAAATTGCACAGATAAGAGTATATAAATTGATGAATTACTGAGAGTTATATTCCAGTCTGTAAAACATGGCCTTATATCATTGGATGTAATTTATACAAGCTAAACTAAAGCAAGGCTTTATAAGAATAGTATGGTTTGTGCTGTGTAAGGCACCTTTAATCTTAATCTTAATTCATCTGGTTCATCAAATCCCTGAAAGCCTCTTCAGCTTGTTACTTGTCTGTGTTTGGCTTTGGGTGACTTCACCGCAGCCTCTGGGAACACAGATGAAATATTTAATAGGCTTATATGATATTAACCTGCGGTAAACCTCCAGCAGTGCTTGAACAAAAAGCACCAATCAGCCCTATCCGAGAACTGTGTGGGTGTGGCTAATGAGCATCTTAATTGACAGCTCTCTGCCCAGCACTCCTAGACTGCTCCACCACTTAAACAGAACTAAAATCATCGTGCAGCTTCCGTGTGAGACTAACTGAAGAAAAGAGCCACAGACGTGCAGACGAACAAACGGTCCGACACTGCAACTTGTAAATGAGAAATGGGCAAACAGAGGGCGTTCGTGCTTGGAGAAATAAAAGTGTAGCTTACATGGTAAATAACAATAATCATGTTTTTTTAAATTCTTCATTGAATAAATAAACTAATGGGGGGTGGGGGTGTGCTGGTTACTTAACTCTCTCTCTCCACTAAACTTGTTTCAGAATTAATCTGGGCTGAGCAGTAGAACTGTTGGAGCTGAGCGCTGCTGTACTATTATGGGCTTTCAGGACTGAATGAGTGTGTTAAAGTACGGTGGCTAGAATTAATGCCACCCAAACCTTCGAATTATGGCAGTCCAGACCAGAGCTCCTTTTTGTGTGCGTGTGCGCGCGTGCGTGCGTGCGTGTGGGTGTGTGTGAGTGTGCGTGCGCGTGAGTGGGTGTGTGCGTGCGTGTGGGGGTTTGTGTGTGTGTGAGTGGGTGTGTGTGTGCGTGTATATATGTGTGTGCATGCGTGTGCGTGTGTGTTTGTGTGCGATTGTGGGTGTGTGTGCGTGCATGTGTGTGCGCGTGGGGGTTTGTGTGTGTGAGTGTGTGCGCGTGCGTGCGTGTTTGCCTGTGTGTATATTTGTGTGCGTGTGTGTGCATGTGTGTGTGTGCTAGTGTCTGTGTGTGTGTGTGCTAGTGTCTGTGTGTGTGTGTGCTAGTGTCTGTGTGTGTGTGTGCTAGTGTCTGTGTGTGCATGTTTGTGTGTGTGTGTGCGTGCGTGCGTGTGTGTGGGTATGTGTGAGTGTGCGCGTGTGGGTGAGAGGAAATTTTCATGACTTCACAAAATCATGACGTGCACTGTGAACCCCGTATTACACAGGTGAGGTGTTAAACAGGTTGATGCTACAGAATGAGAGCTCCATGTGAGGAGAGGCACGCTTTCAGGATCTTTGGCCAGGCTGACGTCCCAGATTAGGATCTGATAAATTGTATTACAGAAGTAAACTTTTTTTATTATAAGCTCATTATAAGCTCTTTATTACTGTTAATAGTCACCTGTGTCTCAAACTTACCTGATAGCATAATCATCTCCACAAGCACAAATGCCATGCAGAAATGCCACCAACAGCTGGGATACGATTGGGCATGGACTTCCCTTCCCTGGCGCGATTCGGAGGAGAATTATCTGTAGACTGTTGTTATTGTGCCACTGCTGGTGTACCCGACGCACTTCCATACACCCCCAAATACAGCTCCTTCTTTCACACTGTGGTCTTTGGCACGGCCAATGCTGCCACTCATTTTAGCCAATCATTAACATCTACTTTGGAGCCATTTCCCACGCACAAGAGACATTCACTGCACTGTACCTCCACCGTACCTCCACTTCTCAATCTGTGTATCCCGTCACTCACACCCTGCACGCATTCATAGCCTGATAATCCCTGTGCAGCACCGTCTGCAACTACAGTTATAATCACTCATGTCTGTTACCAAAAATCAGTGATGGGTGCACAGCTGTTAGATCTAAGCTGTTGATTGCAGTTGGCACCACCTTAGAGGTATGCAGCACACAGCATGGTTCAACAGTATCCCATCTATCAGCAGACTGACTTTGAAATTTACCAGCATGCCTCAGCTGGTTGCCACTGGTAAACTACCTGTTAGTAACTTACCAGATTACAGTGCTATAATACACAGGGTTTAGACCCTAAGCATTTTGTCACCAAGGAGCAACGTGTCGTTTGGGAACACCTAAGCCTTTTGCAGTTTTGCCAATTTGCCAGTTTTACAGCATAAATAATGGAATGCCAGTAAATCCTGTCAAGTCGTCCAAAGGGGGACGGAATTTGATGGTTTTGTTATAGAACTGTGTGGGCTAATGCAGATATCCAGTGTTTTCCATAGATGTATCTGCTAAAACTGAAATAGGGACATTTATGAAACATGCCTTGAATACCTGTAAAAAAAAAAAAAGAATATGAATATATATATATATATATATATACAGGGGTTGGACAATGAAACTGAAACACCTGGAAACACCTGTCATTTTTTAGTGTGGGAGGGCCTCATTTAAATTGGACCAGCCAGCGTGGCCAATCTTCATTAATTGCACCTTGCACAGTAAGAGCAGAGTCCTGCAAGTGTTCAGTTAGCAGGTAAGAGCACAGTTCTGCTCAAAATACTGCAATGCACACAAACATGCTATGGGACATACGTCAGAGTTCAAAAGCTGACACACTGTTGGTGCATGGCTGGCTGGCGCATCTGTCACCAAGACAGTCATGGTCAGGTGATGTATCAAGAGCACCCAGCTTGTCCAGGGTAATGTCAGCATACCACCAATAAGCTGTGTGAACCTCCACCAGCATCACGTTAGTGCACCTGGCCACTATCCTGCAAGAAGAATGGCTTGAAATCCCTCTGACCACTGTGCAGGACGCAGTTATATGTCATTGGCCACAAGGCTGGTCCAATTTGACGCTGAGACCTGGCCGCTAAAAGATGACAGGTGCCCTACAGTTTCATACTAATAAATGATTGTGGTCTAAAACCAGGTGTTTCAGTTTCATTGTCCAACCCCTGTATATACAGTGGCATTGTTACCTGGTGTTGCAATATAGAGATAAATGTCACATATTTTAATATATACATATACGCATATTAAAATATGACCTTTGTCTCTATATTGTAACACCTTTGGCCATTTCCAAAAGCCTTCTTTAGTTTTGACCTGGAAGTGTGTCTTGCCCTTGTTGCTCAAGTAGAAACTTGCCGCACAAGGGGTGGAGGGGTGATATAAGGGATATTGCCTCAGGCGATACATTTTGCACTTGGCCCAGCTGTTTAAATCTACAAGTAAAATAATTGGCTGAGAAGATTCTCAAGAAGAAGACGCCATTCCACATGAGCTTTTACGCATAACATGGATGGATATGACTGCACAGAAAATGATTTGTTTGGCTGTATGCCTTTTAGTACTGTGGTATACTGCTGTCATCTAGCGAGCTGGTAGAGTGAAGCAGATTGAGGGGCTTGAGTGAAGCAGATTGAGGGGCTTGAGTGAAGCAGATTGAGGGGCTTGAAACCTAAAACACATTCCAAACGTAGCAAGACTGTTAACGTTCGGAAAATAATACGTATCAGTGCATCTTATTTCTATTGCTCATGTACAGCGCTATCTTCCATTTTGTCTTTTCTGAAGTTGGCAATGTACCAGCGTTCTGACGCTGATGTTCACACCCCTGTTCACTCTGCCCCACCCAGGACTCTTTACTTGAGCGGATAAATCTATATGCCTTTTGGGATTCCCCAGTGGAGAAACGCCGAGGCCATGTGGACAAGGGTTTTTCGGCTGCGTGAGGCGGAATTCTATTTGTAGTGTCTTTTATTGCATTACACACTTTTGATTGCTCATTTCTGGCCTGTCACCACGTAATTTGTTGTGGCTTTACAGAGAAGTGGATTACATTACTGTAAGCAGAGTGAGGCAAATATTTGCTCATGTCGAGGTTCCTTCTTTAAACTGTTCTTGGCGCTGCCTCAAGCGATCCATTTTGCGCTTGGCACAGCTGTTTAAATCTACAAGACAAGTTATATGAAGACTCTCACCGCATACTCCATTCCACGTCACCTAAATTATTCATGTATCAATGGATGAATGTGACCGGACAGAGCATTGGCCGTTCCTTGGGGAAATGTCCCCGTATGGCAGCGTTTGACGTAGGTGGTTGCGCGTCGCCTGGGGAAAATAGGGTCCTCATTGTGGAGCATCCCGGTTTGTATAATTGCATACAATTCTACACCATTGTGGTGGACATCATCGATATCACATGAAGCTGGTTAGATGCAAATTGGCCTGCGCTGACCTTTCAAGCAAACCACAGAGACTATCAGCGCTTCTGTGCTTAGGCACCCTGCAGCTCCACAGATTTTGATATACTTGACAGCGAGGTTTGCATCGGCGCCTTAGCTTCATTAGGCTCACAATGTTCTTCAGTACAGGACGGCAGGGCATGACTTTCCCAATACCAGTGATTACCATTAAGAGGTTTATTCATATCCCGCTCCTACAGTGGTGCTCAGATCACACGCTTCGATTGCGGTTATTTGTTCACTTGTCGACAAATAATAAACGTACAAGCATCCGAGACGAAAACAACACATTACGGTTATACTTCGAATGAAATGACGAGTCACATGACTCATAAGAAGAGTTTACTTTGTCATGTTCTACAATAATGAGTTGGGAAATCATAAGCTACAACACAGTTTCCAAAAAAGTTGCGATGCTGTGCAAAAAATACAGATATTATTATTATTATTATTATTATTATTATTATTATTATTATTATTATTATTTTTTTTTTTTTTACAGAATTGTAATGTTGTCAACATTATTGCCCATCACTATTTATGTTTGTGGATAATTAGGATTACCTGTTATACATACCTGATGTTGCTGGTCCAGGATATTTTTTAAACAGAAGGCAATGCTGGTTGAACTCACATTGGAGAATGCCATAGAGCCCCTGGCTAGCTCAGAGGAGGGGTGAGGTCAAAACCTGTTATAGAGAACAGTTGTGAAGGGATAAATGGGCATTTACTAGCAAGATATAATCTGGCCCTGAAAAGATCGTTTGGTTCAATAAGATGTTTGTATTTACTGTTTTACTCACTCTCTTAATTCAGCACACCCCTGTTAAACTGAATGGTTTGTTCCAGGTTTAGAAGGCGGGGCTTATGAGAGTGAGTAAAAATCTGTTTAACCTGCTGTTTAGTAATAGATTTTTTCTGTGACAATCAAGACACAAAAGCCTGTAGAATATTTAATTTATGAAGGGGTGAAAAAATTGGCAAAATGAATGAAAGAGAATCATGTTCGGTATTCAGCCTTTGGCCTTCAGCCAAATGTTTACATTTATTCAGTTTCGGCTTCTGCCAAAAATGTTCATTTCAGTGCATCCCTGAAAAATGGCATATTTAGTATTAAAACTAAGATTTTTTTTTTACGCATATGTGCCTATTTTGATATGTAATAAATGCCCAAATACTGATAAAAACAAATGCCCAAAAACAAATAAGGGTAAAAAAAAGAGAAGTGAAAAAGTCAGGTTTATTTATAGAGCGCCTTTTACAACAGATGTTGTCACAAAGCAGCTTTACAGAGAATCCAGGTCCAAAGCCCCCAGTAAGCAAGTGAGAGTGGCAAGGAAAACTCCCTCAGAGCCAGAGGAAGAAAGGAGGAGCCAAGCTTCAAAAGGGGAACCCATCCTACTTCGGTCAACCCTGGATAATAAGACAAGCCCAAAAAAGCTAGATGGATGTTAGATGGAATACTGCTATCATAGTCTATTACAAACCGGATTCCAAAAAAGTTGGGACACTAAACAAATTGTGAATAAAAACTGAATGCAATGATGTGGAGGTGCCAACATCTAATATTTTATTCAGAATAGAACACAAAATAGATCACGAGCATCCAGTAGACGGCTTTGACCCTTACCCACAGCGATTGTTCCAGATTCTTTGAATCTTTTGATGATGTTATGCACGGTTGATGATGATAACTTAAAAGTCTTTGCTATTTTACGCTGGGTAACACCACTCTGGTATTGCTGCACTATCTTTCTGCGCAACAATGGTGGAATTGGTGATCCTCTTACCATCTTGGCTTGAGAGAGACACTGACACTCTGAGAAGCTCTTTTTATACCCAATCATGTTGTCAATTGACCTAATTAGTGTTAATTGGTCTTCCAGCTGTTCGTTATATGCTCAGTTTCCTTTTTCCATCCACTTATTGCTACTTGTCCCAACTTTTTTGGGATTTGTTGACGCCATGAAATTTTGAAACAACATATTTTCCCCTTAAAATGATACATTCTCTCAGTTTAAACTTTTGATCTGTGATTTGTGTTCTATTCTGAATAAAATATTAGATGTTGGCACCTCCACATCATTGCATTCAGTTTTTATTCACAATTTGTTTAGTGTCCCAACTTTTTTGGAATCCGGTTTGTAGGATGAGTAAGAGAAGTGTTGAGTGTCAAACTGGTCAGCATTGAATGGCACCCGCCGAGCCAGAGGCAAAGGAGGTGATGAACACAGTGGTAGACATGATCCTATCCCAACTGAAACATGTTTCTGGCTGTTTTTTGAAAAAACAATCAAATTTCTCATTTGTCATCACTATATCATGCTATTGTCTACGTCCTGCCTCCTCAGCAGTTTTATGAAGGACGTTTAATCATAGTGACCAAATAAACTTGACCAAATCAATGCCGTCACATGTTCTTGTGGTCACCCCTTGCCTTGACGCAGCTTTGCATGCAGTTTGCCTTCTCTCCGGCAGCTCCATGAGAGCCCAGCGAGAGGGTCTTTAAAAAATTAGCTGTTGTCTCAAAGCCAAGCATGCCGAAGACAAAGGCCGCGCTACATCAGTAAAGGCTGTTCATTTTATAGGATGCTTCCAGTCGAGCCAAGAAATGCGTCCTTCATTTGTGACTAATGAAGGGCACAGCTGGTGCATCCTTCAGGACCTTCAGTCTCCCGCACACACAACTTGGAAACACAACACACTTTTAAGGAAACATATATAACTACTGTATTGGAAAGAATATAGAAACCAGGCAGCAAGGTGGTGTCGCTAGGTCTGCGCGATATTAGAAAAAACTGACCTTGCATCGACAAGGTTTCTGTAATGAATATTGCGATACAAGGAACTATTCAGGGATTTTCACAAGATGGCTTGAACATCATTATTCAGAAGTAAAAAATAAATGAAAATAAATAAAAAAAATAAAATAATAAACATTTAAAAGCTGAGAAATTATTTTTTTGACACTCTTCTGTGTGTGAACCGTGTTTTCTGAGACTTTCATGCGCTGTAATCGGTTTCAGTACACCAAACACAGTAGCAGGTGAGCACTGAGACAGCTCTTCTCTGTGTATCTGAGAGTCCATTAACCCGGCTGCTAAAAAAAAAATGAATTTGTTTTACTGAACACGGCATGTCCTGCACAGTGAGTGTTGTGCACACTGCGTGCATTGCGATGACGATGCTGAAATGATATATTGTGCAGCCCTACCGTATTTCAGTTCTCTCCGCCGGGCAACCAGTCGCCGCATTCTTCCCATGTTTGCTCCAGTTTTCTCCCACAGTGCAATCACGTGCATTGAGATGAGTCAGAGATGTTGAATTGCCCCCTAGGCGTGAGTGTGTTAGTGGCAGCCTGTCAACTAATACACACACGCACATATATATATATATATATATACACACACCTACATACACATATATATATATATATATATATACACACACCTACATACACATATATATATATATACATACACATACATACACACACATAGATATATATATATACACAAATATATATATATATATATATATATATATATATATATATATATATATATACACATACATACACACATATATATATTTTTTTTACACATACATACACATATATATATATATATATATATATATATATATATATATATATACACACATATACACATATATATATATATATATATATATATATATATATATATATATATATATATATATATATATATATATACACACACATATACATATACACATTTTTTTTATTTATTATTATTTTGTATTTTAAATATATAATAACATATAAAGAATCATGAATTGAAATGGCTGTATGACACACTGTAACTCCTGGTTCCTATCCCCATAGTTTTGAATCCAAGCTGCTAAGTTTCTCTACAAGGATCCATTTCGTGTTAAACTCCCTCTGAATAACTTCACATCTCCGGGATGGAATGATGCAGAAATGTTAGAGTTTCCCGTTACAGCCTATTCAAGCTTTATTAACCCTACCGGAGGAGTGATGTCCTGTAATGTCGTCTGTACGGCTGAACAGAATAAAATGCATTCTGAACAAACCACAAACACTAACCTTTGTTTAATAGCAGATAGAGCAGCACTGAGCTGGTAAAGTGGGCCCGTTCAGCTTAATTATGTTGTTGGTTATAAGCAGGTTTGATATTACCTTACAAGGTCAAACGAAACAGGTCTACCATTACTGAGTGGCCTCTAGGTTTAATGAATCTTAATCAATTATAGAAGCTAAACTCTAGAATTGTTACTGGCTGATTTATGAGCACCATAGACATTGCAGAACTGGACTGGACTAATATCGCCACACTGTTACATTATGAATTACAGCGCAACATAGGTTAACAATAAAACTACAGCATTACAGGAAAACTCATTTTAATTTTAAAAGCCATTTCAATTTCGGTGAAGCCAATCATTCTCTGAGTAGAGAGTTTTTGAGCCGTTTGTGCTTTTACACCCAGAGGAATTTGCATTCTGCATTTTACCCATCCGTGAAGTGACAACACCCACATATACACACACACACTAGTGAACATACACACTAGGGTTCAATGAGCCCACTTGCCCAAAGCGATGGGCAGCCCTATCTACCAGTTGGGGGTTAGGTGCCTTGCTCAAGGCACCTCAGTCGTTACTGTCAGTTCAGGTAATCGAACCAGCAGCCCTCCGGTCACAAGCTGCCCCCTGCTTATGAACATATAAACCTTTATATCAATATGTCTTTAAGATATTACAATTAGATATATTCCAGTAAAGATAGAGTTATGTAGATATGTCTGGATTTCAGGATAGAAGTTAAGATGGATAAGTAACAGGAAAACCGACTGAGACGGATGTATCTCTATGCCCCTCCCTCTCTGCAGTGAATGGATTTAACTGAGTTTTAGTACTAAAGCATTTCTAATAACTATCATAAATCTCATTCACAGTGCATCTAATGCATTTCCGATGAACTCTTCGGAGGTCAGGGCATTTCACACCAAACCACTCTGAATGACCTGTTGATTAAGTGTGCAGAAATACTAAATCATAGAGTTCCGTTTCCTGTTTCTAAAACCCATACGCGTTCAGACTGTTGTCTGTTCTGTAGGATTTAGACGTGAGTAAAAATATACTGGCTACTTTGTAAATACAATCGTGATTTCTCCTCTCTCTCCTGTCTGTGTGGCTCAGGGTCGACTGCAGGAGTGTCTGAAGGAGAGGGCTGAGCTGTTGCAGGCTCTGGAGGTAGCTGAGAGGAGCCGGGAACGGGAGCGGGGCCGTGGGGACAGGGCCAAAGATGCCTGGGAGAAGAGGCAAAGGGAGCTGGAGCGGGAGATTTCCGAACTCCAGGAGGAGCTCAGGCAGACCAGAGAACAAGTGGAGGAGATGAGGAGGAGTCAGGAGGTGCATTATTTTCCAGGGCTGCACAAATACGTCAACAAAGTGAACAAAATGTTAAATTAGATTATTATTATCTCTCTCTCTCTCTCTCTCTCTCTCTCTCTCTCTCTCTCTCTCTCTCTCTCTCTCTCTCTCTCTCTCTCTCTCTCTCTCTCTCTCTCTCTCTCTCTCTCTGTCTCTTTCTCTCTCTCTGTCTCTCTCTCTCTCTCTCTCTCTCTGTCTCTTCTCTCTCTCTCTCTGTCTATTTTCTCTCTCTCTCTTCTTTCTCTCTCTCTCTCTCTCTCTCTCTCTCTCTCTCTCTCCTCTCTCTCTCTCTCTCTCTCTCTCTCTCTCTCTCCTCTCTCTCTCTCTCTCCTCTCTCTCTCTCTCTCTCTCTCTCACACTCTCTCTCTCTCTCTCTCTCTCTCTCTCTCTCTTTCTCTTCTCTCTCTCTCTCTCTCTCTCTCTCTCTCTCTGTCTCTCTCTCTCTCTCTCTCTCTCTCTCTCTCTCTCTCTCTCTCTGTCTCTCTCTCTCTCTCTCTCTCTCTCTCTCTCTCTCTCTCTCTCTCTCTCTCTCTCTCTCTCTCTGTATCTTTCTCTCTCTCTCCCTCTCAGGAGATGGAGACTTTGGCTGAGGCTCTGCAGGAGGAGAAGCAGGCCCTGCTAGCTCAGAAAGCTGCTGGTGAGGAGAGGATCAGCCAGCTGGAGGAGGACATCAGGGTGCTGACTCAGAGAGGCCTGGAGAAAGAGACCGACCTGGAGAGGTCAGACTGTTCTGCCAAGCTACCTGTAGATACACTGTCCTTCAAAAGTTGGTTTGCTTTTCCTTGTCAATTCTTAAACACTGAAAACACGTGTAGAAGCTCTTCTTTGGGGATACTACAGCTTTGATACCTGTGCAGTGCTTAGTGCTTCGTCCTGCTGTCAAGGTTTTACAGAATGATAAAGAAAACATGCTTATTTATTGAAGACGTTTAGATGGACATTACCCTTTACAGTGCCCCAGCAGCTATTAACAGGCTAAAACACATACTAGGCCCTTGCTCATTTCTAAATGCGACTGTCTCCCTCTGCAGGATGAAGGAGCGTGCCAAGAAAGCAGCAGCTCTAAAGAAGGAAGAGGAGACCGAGCGCAAGAACCTTAAAGTACACAATGCAAGCACAGATGATTAAGCTGCATGTTGTATACCTATAGCCTAAGGGTGTGAGATGTGTATACAGCAAATTAAGCTTCATGTTGTATACCTATAGCCTTAGGGTGTGAGATGTGTATACAGCAAATTAAGCTTCATGTTGTATACCTATAGCCTTAGGGTGTGAGATGTGTATACAGCAAATTAAGCTTCATGTTGTATACCTATAGCCTTAGGGTGTGAGATATGTATACAGCAGATTAAGCTGCATGTTGTATACCTATAGCCTTAGGGTGTGAGATATGTATACAGCAGATTAAGCTGCATGTTGTATACCTATAGCCTTAGGGTGTGAGATATGTATACAGCAGATTAAGCTTCATGTTGTATACCTATAGCCTTAGGGTGTGAGATATGTATACAGCAGATTAAGCTTCATGTTGTATACCTATAGCCTTAGGGTGTGAGATATGTATACAGCGGATTAAGCAGCATGTGGTATACCTATAGCCTTAGGGTGTGAGATATGTATACAGCAGATTAACCTTTGTGTTGTATACCTATAGCCTTAGGGTGTGAGATATGTATACAGCAGATTAAGCTTCATGTGGTATACCTATAGCCTTAGGGTGTGAGATATGTATACAGCAGATTAACCTTTGTGTTGTATACCTATAGCCTTAGGGTGTGAGATATGTATACAGCAGATTAAGCTTCATGTGGTATACCTATAGCCTTAGGGTGTGAGATATGTATACAGCAGATTAACCTTTGTGTTGTATACCTATAGCCTTAGGGTGTGAGATATGTATACAGCAGATTAAGCTGCATGTTGTATACCTATAGCCTTAGGGCCCGAGATATGTATACAGCAGATTAAGCTGCATGTTGTATACATATAGCCTTAGGGAGATATGTATTTGAAATGTAGGGGACTGGTGTGCTGGTATACAGCTTTTTGTTTAAATACATGATTCTATGGTTTTTACCAGATTTATTTTACCCATTAAGAATGAATGGGATGGAAAAGTGCCCATTTATTCTGCTTCTGCTCAACCCAGAGACCCCGTTTCTGATTTGCTGATACACTATCTCAGGGCAGACCCCAGAGCATGAATTTAGAGTTTGTTCAACCCCCTTCTCTAGGTGTTGGTTATTCATCCCTCGTTCCTCCCGTAGCACCCACAGGCAAGCAGGAAGTGGGAATCATTTAAGCTGCACAGTCTTTCTGTGTTTCCTGTAGGAAATGCACTTTTCCAGTGTATGTTTACATGCGCTTATTCAACAAACACTGTTATCTTGAGCCGCTTATTTTATGTGCAGCCGTGCCGTATCATAGCTTAATCTAGTTAAATAAATACGAATTAAGAGGACAAATAATCAGTGCAGTGTATAAACATATAAAATACAAAATGATTGACTTGGATCTTGATACTGCCTTGATGCTGGAACACTGAGTATGGACAACATGAACTGAGTGTGGACATGCTGTTTGTTGTGCTAGCTGAAGCTGGAGCAGACGGAGAAAGAGCTGCACAGTCTGTCTACAGAGTTCCAGAGCCTGAGGAGCTCACTGGCCCAAAGAGACACACATGCACTGCAGCTGCGAGACACCATCACTACGCTCACGCACAAACTCAACAACGCCCACAGGAAAGAGGTGTGTCTAACAACTACACCCACATATACAGGGGTTGGACAATGAAACTGAAACACCTGTCATTTTAGTGTGGGAGGTCTCATGGCTAAATTGGACCAGCCTGGTGGCCAGTCTTCATTAACTGCACACTGCACCAGTAAGAGCAGAGTGTGAAGGTTCAGTTAGCAGGTAAGAGCACAGTTCTGCTCAAAATACTGCAATGCACACAGCATTATGGGTGACATACCAGAGTTCAAAAGAGGACAGATTGTTGGTGCACGTCTTGCTGGCGCATCTGTGACCAAGACAGCAAGTCTTTGTGATGTATCAAGAGCCACGGTATCCAGGGTAATGTCAGCATACCACCAAGAAGGACAAACCTCCACCAGCATCACGTAGTGACCTGGCCACTATCCTGCAAGAAGAATGGCTTAAACTCCCTCTGACCACTGTGCAGGACGCAGTATATGTCATTCCCAAGACCATCTGACGCTGTACTGGCCACAAAAGGAGGCCCTACACCATACTAATAAATGATTGTGGTCTAAAACCAGGTGTTTCAGTTTCATTGTCCAACCCCTGTATATGGACCATGCTGCTTTTTGCTTTAGGTGACTGGATGCCTGGTTTACCTTATTCAAATAAATAATTAATATATTATTTTGTCATTGCCAAAACAATCACAGCACCACCAGAAACGTGTATATGGTATCTGTTATACATTACCAGGCCTGTACCAGGCTCAGAGCTTTGTCAGTTGAATTGCATTTGGTAGTTTAATGTGACGATTACTGAAACGATTTGCTCATTCTTAATACTATCCAGCTATCTGGAAATCTATGCCACAGGTCAGTGATGATTTCGATGTCATGGAAGCATATTTATCAGCATTTAGAATCTGACATGTCTGCTGCACATGCTAAATGATTTGGATCGCGGCCTATTCACAACCCTGATTCCAGAAAAGTCGGGACGCTGTGTAAAATGTAAAGGCAATGATCTGCAAATCCATAGATCCATATTTTTTTCACAGTAGAACATGAAAGACATATCTGATGTTGAAAGTGGGACATTTTACCGTTTTATTAAAATGATTAACTCATTTAGAATCTCAAAAATGTTTGGGACAGGGGAAACAAAAGACTGGAAAAGTAAGCGGTACTAATAAAATACAGCTGGAGGAGCAATTTGAAAGTCACATGACCAGGTTTAAAAGAGTCTTTTGGAAGCAAAGATTTTCACCAGTTTAAAATGTTCATTAACTTCTTAAATTTTCTTAAATTTGTGAAGACTTTGGATGTCCCACCGTTTTCAGTACTGAATATCATCAAAGAATAATCTGCCAATGCATCTACCAATGGTGCTGGCACTAACAGGTTGACTCATGGAGGGCAACGTTGCTATCACAATGTCAGATCTGTCCACCAAGATTCATTCCTGTTGGTTGAAGTCTTCTCATCATATCGTCGCTGTCCAGTGAAAAACATGTATCTCCAATTTTGTCCGATTTTACTTTTATACATCTTTTGAACACAGCAACTGCCATTTACACCGTGTGAGTATTGCAACAGAAATGGCCCAAAAGTGTTTGGAAAGACGTCTGGTTCCATTGACTTGCATAAAAATTTAATGTGGTTTTTGGCCTCTCCTGTAAAGTTGCCATTTTGGAGATACTTGTTTTTCTTTGGACAGCGACGATATATATATATATGAATGACTCTCTCTCTAAAATACTCTTTTAAACCCGGTCATGTGACTTTCAAATTGCTCCTCCAGCTGTTTTTATTAGTACCACTTACTTCTACATCATATATATATATAATGTCTCTTATTAATAATTCCTTTATCCTGTTGTTATAATGCACACTGAC
Organism: Prochilodus magdalenae; assembly: GCA_024036415.1. Lineage (NCBI taxonomy): Eukaryota > Metazoa > Chordata > Actinopteri > Characiformes > Prochilodontidae > Prochilodus > Prochilodus magdalenae. Next base: position 172,542 of record JAMWET010002422.1, read on the forward strand.
GGCTTGGTTTGAAGAATCTCAGTCCCCGACTCGTCCACTTTCAGGGGGCAGTCCTGTGCATGTATGATAAAGCTGTATGCATGTTTGTCCTGAAGCCCTGTAATGTATGTATCTGTGCTGCAGGCTGCGAACGAGGCAGCTCTGGCAGATCTGCGGGGTGTGCAGGAGAGGTTGGGTGCTAGCGAGCGCTGTGTGGAAACACTGAGGGGAGAGCTGCGGGACATGGCCTCTCAGAGGGACAATGCTCAAGCCGAGCTGCACCAGGCTAGACTACAGGCAGCACAGCTCACTCTCCAGCTCGCAGACACCAGCCTGGCCCTGCGGGAGGGACGTGCCAGCTGGGCTCAGGAGAGAGAGAGCCTGCAGCACAGCGCTGAGGTGAGGGATGGGATGGGATGGGGGGCAGAGGGGGTATAGACAGAGGAGAAGAACAGCTGGATGTCTGATAAATAACAATGATGCACAGTGTTTTTAGAACAGGTACAGGCTCAGCCTAATTAGCCGGCTAATTAAAGGACTTGGATTTCATTAGTAGATGTAAGTATTTGCCAGGTTGGTTTAGAAATCCTTACTGCGTTTTTATTTGCTGGTACCTTCATTATTTTTATTTGATATCAAGAGATAGAAACTTGATAGTCTGGCTACCAATACATTTATACTTGTCGTAGCAAATGCAGTCAAGTTTCCTTGCGTAACTAAGTATCAATAATATCAATTTATTATTGCTATTATTGTATTATTATGATGTTAATATTAATATTAATACTGTCGCTGTCCAAAGAAAAACAAGTATGTCCAAAATGGAAGCTTTACACGAGACAGCAAATACCTAACTTTATTTAAATGTAAGTCTATGGAACCAGACGGTTTTGGGACATTTCTGCTGATCCAGTCATCATGAAATTTTCACTCAGTGTAAACAGCAGCTGCTATGAGGCATAAAAGTGAAAACTGACAAAAATTAAGATACGTGTTTGTCATTGCACAGCAGCGATATATTTGGGAAGACCTAGTCTTACGCAAATGTTTCAGAGCACCTGGCGACATCTCTCTGTACATTTGAATGTATAGTTACTGATTTTTTGCTAGCTCCAATTAATAGTTAGAAAATGTGGCCTGTAAAAACGTATTGCATGTTTCATTGTTTTCTCAACATGTTAAACTCAACCTGTGTTGTTTAACCACACACTGTGGTGCTTAAGTTAACACCACCCCGGCTGGTGCTCGAACTATTACATATGACTGTGAGTAGACATGCCAGTCGGTTTGATAGAACCGTCCTGGCCCAGATGATTTTGATAGCTGTGTTGCTGGTTCAAGTTGCAAAATTGAATCACAGTGAAAGTACTGTACTTCAGTCAGTGACCACTGAGACAGACATGTAGCTTGAAGTGCTTTGTTATTCATCAGTAAGAATAATACTGCAACAAATGACACAAAAATATAAAGCAGAAAAATGAAAAATGTATAAAAATAGCATTTCAGTAAAATACTAGTACTATACAGTAAACAAGAAGGAGAGACAGAATCGAAAACAACGGAATGCTGTTGAGTGTGTTCTGAACCTGAAAGCCTAACTGGGAAAAAAAGCTACAGAGTTTCACAGTTATCAATCAATCAATGTTTATTTGTATAGCGCTTTTTACAACCAACGTTGTCTCAAAGCAGCTTCATAGAAAATCAGTTTGTTGTATATAAGAAAAGGAGAGAAAAAAAACACAAAGTTAATGTACAGACATTTGAGGTTGGGGGAAAACCGGGTCCAGTTCACAAGCATCATATCAGAAAGAGGCCTCTCCACCTTTTCAGTCGTTTATTTATCTGCCGTTTATTTGCTGTTCATAAACACAAGGATAGCCAGCGCAGTTCGGAGATGTGGTGACACATGCTCACTCGATTCCACTCGGGTACATGCTGCTGAACAGCGTACGGCCTTTGGAGGGTGGATCACTATATGCTACATTATTTTCTGAAAGCTTTCATATTTCATTTATTTATTTTTCCTTCTCAGTTTCACGTATAACATTTATGTACCAAAAATGGTCATCAATATTTTTACATCTATTACTGTTTTCCAAACCTCTCCTAATTCATTCAAGAGGCCGTTTTTGGTACTGCGACTTTTTTGCGATATTTGTAGACGCAACATTCCATGTAACTTCAGCATCAGTGGGTGGAGCTGAATAGCAGTTGGCAGAGCAGCTGGGCATAGTATGTAAATAAGCGAGTTTAAAACTTTAGCCTATAACTTAAAAGCTCCTTTTATTCCAGATCAGCAGGAGAAATCCCCATGTGTTATGGGCCCTTTAAAATATTAACAGGATAAGCTCACTGGACAAAAACTTGGATGTAGGCCACTTCAGTGTTTAGACACTCTTGCATCAAGGGATTGTGCAGTTGGTCCAGATGTGGTGGATGGCTTCCCTGGCACAGTTCTGATGGATTTTAGCCACTGCTGGTAGACCTGTATGACAGTGTGCTTCCATACACCTGCAGATTCAGCTAATTCCTTCACCCTACAGTCTTCAGCACGCCCAAACACAGTCACTCCTTTTAGCCAGTCATTAGCATCTGCTTTGGAGCCATTTACCACACATGCAAGTGCACTGTACCACTTCCTCTCAATCTATGAATCCCATCACTCACACCCCGCAGATATTTATAGCCCCCTCGTTCTTCTGCAGTGCCATCTGCAGGAGTCTTAGTAACCACCTAGTTTGTCCTGGGACAACTGTAGCAGAGTGAAGACAGAGCTGCCCCTGCAGAGTTTCAGGTTGCACCTCAGTGAGATGATGGTACTTTGTGTTCTCTCGTTAGATGGACAGAGTCCGTTTGGACAGGCTGAATGATGAGATCCAGCAGAAGGAGGAGCTGCTGCAGGAGGAGAGGATGGAGAGGGAAAAGGCAGAGGTGGAGCTCGGACGAGAGAAAGACTGCAACCGAGTAAGTGAGCACATGTTGCACGTTTTTGGGCCACATTGCCGGATCCCTCATGTGAAGACGAAGCGTGAAATCGGGAAGGACAAGCTGTTACTAATGACAGATGCGTGACCCTGGACTTAAGCCCTGTCCACATGTAAACAACGGAAACGCTTGCCGTATGAACGAGTGAAACATGTTTCTGAAACGACTTGTGCGTGATCTTTGTTGTGTAGCAGCTGTGTGGTGGATCATGTCAGGTTTGATTACATACTTACCGTTCCCAATTTATGCGGTTTTTCCGTCACACTGGTTTTGAACTTTGTGCACCATATTTCAAGCAATACATTACCACCTCCTACTGGGCAGCTGTGTCCCTGAAAGCATTGTCAAATCCTGAACAGATTTTCTTTTGGCTTGTATTTGGTTGGCAGGTTCAGTAGTTCATATAATACAGCACATTTTAATGTCATTGCATTTTCCTAGTCTGCCTGTCCGTAGTTCCAGCCTAAAGCCCAGTTGCATGCTTTGTTCTGCTGTGATAGAATATGTGACTGCAGCCTTTGCACCCATCGTTACACTTTTTAAAAAGTGGCAGTTTCTTTCTTGATAAAAGTAAAAACCAAAAAATGTTATTTTTTATTAAATTGAATTTTTTTAAGTTTTTTTTTTTTTATTTTCAGAATTTAGCTGACACTCTTATCCAGAGCGACTTACAAGGTTAATCATATTACAGGTGGGCCAGTGTAGTGTTAGGAGTCTAGCCCAAGGACTCTTATTGGTGTAGCACAGCATCACCCAGACCAGGATTCGAACCCCAGTCTCCCACACGTGGTGTTGGCTCCTTGTCAGGGATTGGTGTTATCTGCTGAGCTATACCTACCACAAAGAGTCATGATCCATAGTGATCCATGATCCAAGAGTCAAGTACCATACTTACTCCCAGATATGGAGGAAGTAACAACTGATCATTTACATTTACGGCATTTAGCTGACGCTCTTCTCCAGAGCGACTTACAAGGGTAATCATATTACAGGTAGGTCAATGTGGTGTTAGGAGTCCTGCCCAAGGACTCTTATTGGTGTAGCACAGCATAGTCACCTAGACCGGGAATCGAACCTTAGTCTCCTACATGTGGTGGTGGTGGTGGTTCCCTGGAGGGCAGTGGTGTTATCCGCTGAGCTACACCAAACAGTTTTTTTACAATAACCACCATGCTGTAATTTTATTTATCCTTTAAGCATGTCCAATGTTTCATTTACAAGCAAAAACACTCCGCTAGTTTTGGCAATGCTAGTAAAACCGATACTGTTAACTCCAGCTGGCGCCTTCAGCTGTGTACTGTAAATAAATCAGCCTAGTAGTAAACTAACACCAGCAGTGAGCAGCAATGTGGAAAGTGCAGTTACACCAGCAATAGCAAAGCGGCTCCAGCTCCCCTCGAAACAAGACATAACATAGCATCCTTAGAGTGCTCTTCTCTCTGTGTGAGCAAAATCTGAAACTGTGTTCACCCTGCTTTCATTTTATGATATATAGAATAGGATTCACTATATGATTTCCAGAATAGGATTCTGGACAACAACAGTTGCTGATGTTTCAACTCGGCAGCAAAGCAAACACACCCCTGCCTTCAGAAGCCCCGACCCCAAATGGACGTGTATTCCCAAAATGACCCACAGTGCACTTTTTTGCATGACCCTTTGTATCAACAAACACCATGGTGCAATGTCAGTGCGTGCAACGACACAGGAAGTAATCTACCGCTTGCTGCATCACTACAAACATTGATAAAAACATGCAAGCAGGGCAAAAACCGTTCTGACCTACTTGGTTCTGTGAAGCTGCAAACGTGTTAACGTTACCCACCTGTCCAGCAGAAGAGGAGCAACCAGCGCATTCCTTCTCATGCCTTTCAACTCTCCATGAGGCTGAAGTCTGCATCTTTTTTTCACCAGCTTCTTGAGGTTTTTTTCATTCCAACCGAAATAGTGCAGCAGTACCATGCATGTGCCTCAGGCTACCTGTCCAGCTTCTTATCCGAACTCTCCAGTTCTACCTTAAATGGTGTAGCAGTAATGCAAAAGGCATACCGATGCCTCAGCCTGCTTTAAATATGCACAAAAACGCTTTTTAAATGGGAAATTCTGTGAATAAGTAAATGGCAATTAGTCAAGATTAGCCCCAAAGAATTTCTCTATGAACAAAAATCGAAAAAAATGATCATGATTATCATATATTATCATATTTGGATTGTTTGACAGTAGAGGTAATTCTTTTCACAAGTAACCAAGCTAATGTTAACCGACAAAGGATGCAAACTTTGAAAAATTTTATAGAAACAAGGCTTTAGTCTTTATGGAATGAAATAAAATTCAGCCTAATGTAACAAATATGACAGTAATGTTACTGCATTAGCTCAAGTTAACAAGTACAAGCACATACTTTTAATAACAGGCAACATGAAGTCGGTAGCTTCCGGTGTTTAGGCTTAGTTGTTCATTAACCAAATGTAACAGTGTGAACTAATAGCCAGCTAACAAACACATTTATGACTAAACTAAAGAAGGAGTGACCTGGCCTTATGTGCGTCACCTGGTAGGGCTATGGGAACAGGTTGTGCTTTTGCCCCCTGGTTCAGGACCTGCTTATTAATTCTTACTAAATTGGTTTGAGCATGTATTTGTTGGTGTACATCCCAAACTGATGGTCCTAATTCTCAGAGACGCACATGTGGATGAGGCTTTAACTGTCTTCATGTGTGTTGATGTGCAGGTGCAGCTAAGCGAGACCCGGCGGGAGCTGCAGGAGCTGAAGGCCAGTCTCAGGGTGGCTCAGAAGGAAAAGGAGCAGCTGCAGAATGAGAAACAGGCAAACGTCTTCTCTTCTCTGAACCAATCATCCAGTTACAGAGCTTTCTGTTACTGAACACATACAGCACACTCTTCTACATACTACACAGAGCTTTCAGTTACTGAACACATACAGCACACTCTTCTACATACTACACAGAGCTTTCAGTTACTGAACACATACAGCACACTCTTCTACATACTACACAGAGCTTTCAGTTACTGAACACATACAGCACACTCTTCTACACTACACAGAGCTGTCGGTTACTGAACACATACAGCACACTCCTATACACTACACACTCAGGGCAGATCCCTGACCTCTAATCCACACACTTCTCTAGGTGTTGGTTATTCATCCCTCGTTCCTCCCATAGCACCCACAGGCAAGCAGGTTTCATTTACTGAACACATACAGTACACTCCTCTATACGCTACACAGAGCTTTCAGTTACTGAACACATACAGCACACTCCTCTATACGCTACACAGAGCTTTCAGTTACTGAACACATACAGCACACTCCTCTATACACTACACAGAGCTTTCAGTTACTGAACACATACAGCACACTCCTCTATACGCTACACAGAGCTTTCAGTTACTGAACACATACAGCACACTCCTCTATACACTACACAGAGCTTTCAGTTACTGAACACATACAGCGCATTCCTCTATACACTACACAGAGCTTTCAGTTACTGAACACATACAGCACACTCCTCTATACGCTACACAGAGCTTTCAGTTACTGAACACATACAGCACACTCTTCTATACGCTACACAGAGCTTTCAGTTACTGAACACATACAGTACACTCCTCTATACGCTACACAGAGCTTTCGGTTACTGAACACATACAGCACACTCCTCTATATGCTACACAGAGCTTTCAGTTACTGAACACATACAGCACACTCCTCTATACACTACACAGAGCTTTCAGTTACTGAACACATACAGCACACTCCTCTATACGCTACACAGAGCTTTCAGTTACTGAACACATACAGCACACTCCTCTATACGCTACACAGAGCTTTCAGTTACTGAACACATACAGCACACTCCTCTATATACTACACAGAGATTCCAGTTACTGAACACATACAGCACACTCCTCTATACGCTACATAGAGCTTTCAGTTACTGAACACATACAGCACACTCTTCTATACGCTACACAGAGCTTTCAGTTACTGAACACATACAGCACACTCCTCTATACACTACACAGCTTTCAGTTACTGAACACATACAGCACACTCCTCTATACACTACACAGAGCTTTCAATTACTGAACACATACAGCACACTCCTCTATACGCTACACAGAGCTTTCAGTTACTGAACACATACAGCACACTCCTCTATACGCTATACAGAGCTTTCAGTTACTGAACACATACAGCACACTCCTCTATACGCTACACAGAGCTTTCAGTTACTGAACACATACAGCAGACTCCCCTATACACGACACAAACCTCTCAGTTACTGAACACATACAGCACACTCCTCTATACACTACACAGAGCTTTCAGTTACTGAACACATACAGCACACTCCTCTATACACTACACAGAGCTTTCAGTTACTGAACACGTACAGCACACTCCTCTATACGCTACACAGAGCTTTCGGTTACTGAACACGTACAGCACACTCCTCTATACACTACACAGAGCCTTCAGTTACTGAACACGTACAGCACACTCCTCTATACACTACACAGAGCTTTCGGTTACTGAACACGTACAGCACACTCCTCTATACACTACACAGAGCTTTCAGTTACTGAACACGTACAGCACACTCCTCTATACACTACACAGAGCTTTCAGTTACTGAACACGTACAGCACACTCCTCTATACACTACACAGAGCTTTCAGTTACTGAACACGTACAGCACACTCCTCTATACACTACACAGAGCTTTCAGTTACTGAACACGTACAGCACACTCCTCTATACGCTACACAGAGCTTTCAGTTACTGAACACATACAGCACACTCCCCTATACGCTACACAGAGCCTTCGACATACAACATCAACGTTTAAATAATGTACAGTACACACTAGATCATAAATGAAAGACAGAAGACTTGATTGAGAACGATATAAACACAGAATGCTTTTCTACCAGAAAGAGGAAGATACGATTCAGAACCAGACGACGGCGTCCGTGATGTCGAAACATGTCTGGTGTTAGATTACGGTCGGGTCTCTGTCTTTAAAGTCAGAGCAGAGAAAGTGTTAACAGCTCTGTAATGTCACATGCATCTCCTTGACCTTGTGTGTGCATGCATATGCAGGAGGTGATTGAGTACATCCGGCAGCTGGAGCAGAGACTGGAGGCGCTGAGTGAATCCAAATGGAGCGCAACTGCCCTGCTGCAGAGCAGTGAGTGACTCTTCACCCTATACTATTACAGTGTCATGCAACATGATGCTACACAGCCTCACAGAGGACACCAGTCAGTGTGATGCAGCACAGTCAAGCACCAGACTAAACAGTGTCATGCAGTAGCGCAGTCTTCTTTAAAGTCCATGCACGTCTCATAATACAGTATATCACTATTCATATCGTATATATGAATATTAATCTGGCTGAACATTGATTTATTAGAGCTGGCTTTGTTTCGTGTTTTCTTTAATCAGTCTGTAATGACTTGCTGCCTTTATTACCCGACAATGCCATACTGTTCCTCCCCCCCACCCCACCCCTCCCACCCGCCATCAAGCAAAAATGCCCAGCTAGCTCAAATAAGTTCAGATCACATGTGGCAGACACGTGTGATATTTATGCCTGTACCTTGTAGATGATCTGGGGACTTGTTTACAGTTAGGTAAAGATTTGAGGTTTGCACTTTACAGCATAGTAAACAATCACACATATCTACATAGTTCCATAATCCTGCTTATATGTATTAGTACATTTCCGCCATACTTACATTTACATTTACATTTAAGGTATATAGCAGACGCTCTTATCCAGAGCGACTTACAACCGTGCTTAGTGATCCGTTGGATAATATTCCAGCTAGTACAGGAAGATCCTAAAACTCACCACGAGCTCAGACACTGCCCGAACAGGGGGCCAGTGCTGGTACCTAGAGATTAATACACAGACATAGAGCAAGTAAACCAATACCTGGCAATCCCAGCCCAGTGCTCATTCCTATAGAGGAGAAAAGGTCATTATAAGTGCAACACAATACACACAACTTACACCTCTACTGGAGCTCACTCGCTTAAGTGCATTTCGAAGAGATGGGTCTTCAGTCTGCGTTTGAAGACCGCGAAAGCTGTTCTGACGCCCAGTGGGAGATCATTCCACCATCTGGGAGCCAGGACAGAGAAGAGTCTGGACGCTTGTCTTCCATGAGTCCTCAGGATGCATTAAGCTCGTTGGGTTCGGTCGAGGGGGCTGCTGTGCGTCAGATCATTATTGTTTGAGTAGCTTCTTTTGCAGACCTTGAGTGTTTGAAACTGTCCTGAAGTCATCATTCTTATGATGGACATGAAACAGCCCCAGACATCTCCACACACCCTTAGGGTCCGCCGTTTCTCCAAAACAAATATGACTTTGTTGAACATTTCGTGACATAACCTAAAGTTTACCAAAGGTTAAAAGCTTAAACTGGCTGTGGTGGTGTGGTCATTTTCCCTCATGCCCTTTCGTACCCCATAAGCCCCTCCCACTACACGGAGTATACCATCACTAGGGTTACCTGAAGGAGCATGGGACAGCATACCAGTTCCTGAGGTCATACGTAATCATTGCAAGACACATGCTACACAAAGACTCCTGATAAATGAGTCTAGTGATGTGTCTGGTGCCTTGACATCATCACACTGTTGATGGGACTGCTCTATATCTGCACCTGGACAGCAGTGAATCCCACATGGCTGTGTGTGTGTGTGTGTGTGTGTCTGGCATGCAGGTCGTCCGGAAAGCCCCCTGTCGGACTCGGAGGATGAGAATCCAGAAGCTCTGCAGGAAGCCCGCTCCTCCCGGGCTCTGAGCCACTACGGCCTGTGTGAGCAGCCCCAGCCTGACCTCCTCCTGCCGGCCACTCCTCCTCCCTCCCCTCGACACCCCCACAGCTCCCACGGAGTGGTCATCAGCCAGCCGGCTCCTCTCTGCTCTCCACATCAGCCCAGCAATGACACACAGACACACAGCTCCGAGTCGGTGAGGGTGGTTGATCAGTCGCCTGGGTCTTTATTTGTTCTGCATGTTCTGTATTTGCCTCAATAGCCGTATATTCACTTTACACCATGTTGGCTACGTAGTCGGTTGAGGAGAGCACCGTGCCTCATCCGCAGCTGACCAATGAATCAGTCTTGATTCCATTGTGTGCTTCCAAGACAGCTTCAACCCAACGAGGCATAAAAGACCTGTGGAGGATCCCTGTGGAATCTGACACAAAGATATTTACAGCAGATCCTTTAAGTCCTGTAAGTTACAAGGTGGAGCTGCCGCAACACAGACTTGTTCCAGCACATTCCACAGATGCTCAATTGGACTGAGAGCTGGGGAATTTTTTGGTGGGCAAGGCAACACCTAGAAATCTCCACATAATGTAAAAGGTCCAGTTCTAATGCTTGCATGCCCATTATAGGTGCTTTCAACAGTGGGCGGGGCTTAGCCTGGGCTCTCTGATTGGTCTGCATCTACATAACCCATAACACATTTGTCTCCAAACAAAGTCAACAATCTATCGTTTAAGCCACAGTAGCTCTTCTGTCTGTTTAGACCAGACGGGTTAACCATCATTACTCAGTAAGCACTGTTTGCCCTGGTTCATGGTTCGTCTTTCCTCAGCCCACTGTTGGCAGGTTCTCACCTCCTGTGACTGGGAGCACTCCACAGGCCTTACAGGTTCTGACCCAGTCATCTGGCCATTGTCAATTTGGCCTTCATCAAAGTTGCTCATGTCTTTATGGCTACACACTTCTCCCGCCTCTTGCACCTCGACTTTGAGAACTGACTGTTCCCTTGTCTCGTATATCCCAGACCTTGACATGTGCCGTTGTTATGAGACAACCTTATTCACTTGGTCTGCCGTAATCTTTTGGCTCATCGGTGTATGTCAGTTTTAAAACAGCATCGCCGCCTCATATTTACCTGCTAGTTAATGAAATGTGTTAAACCACCCTTTACAGTGCACCTGCTTTATAGTGAGGTATCCGACTCCTGTCTGAACTTTAAGATTTGAACCCCATTCTCCCAGGAGCAGGGTGAGGCAGAAACGGTGCTGGTAGCCAACTGTGGATTAGGACAGAAAGGCTATGATAATCTGATGGTCTAATAATAGACAGTATTCATAGTGGAGGATATTATACACATACATGTATATCGCTGCTGTCCGAAGAAAAACATGTATCTCCATTTTTGATGATTTTTACTTTTATGCCTCATTTGGTCACATGAGCTGCTGTTTACACTGTGTGGAAATTTCATGAAGAATGGACCAATAGAAATGGCCCAGAACTGCTTGGAAAGACGTCTGGTTCCATTGACTTGCATTCAAATTAAATGAGGTTTTTGGCCTCTCCTGTAAAGTTGCCATTTTGGAGATACCTGTTTTTCTTTGGACAGTGACGATATACACATACAGACATGCAGTTTGCGCTGATATTGGCATGCAAGCTTCCAGTCCCATCAGAGCCCTATAACACCGAGCACCAGCTAAAATTGACTCTGGTTAGTCGTTTATGATTTTATAGCAAATATAACCGCATCATTTTGGTACAGTTATGTTTCTCTTCCAGCTAAGATTAATTTGTAGTGTGTACAGAATCTGACATTCAGGACTGATATATCGAATTTTTTAATAACCAAAAAACATCCATTTCTTTGCTGTACAAAGAAAAACAGGTATCTCCAAAAAGGCAACTTTACAGGAGAGACAAGAAACCTCACTTAATTTAAATGGAAGTCAATAAAACCAGACGTCTTTCCAAACGGTTTTGGGCCATTTCTGTTGGCCCATTGTTCATGGAAGTTCCACACAGGGTACGTAGCAGCTCATGTAACCAAATGAGGCATAAAAGTAAAAATGGAGATACGTGTTTTCCTTTGGACAGCGCCGATTTGCTGCTGTATATTGTATAGGCAAAAACGGCTTATCAAAAAACCAACAACCAACAGGACATCCTACCCTTCATCCTACCCTTCATCATACACGTCTCATTAACGTGTGAGTCCCTCCTATTAAACACTACTAATTGAAAATAAGGGTGTTCGGTTGCTGTGTAATATACATGATGTAAATGAAAACTGGTCTGAAGCCGCTTTTATTTGGCACCCAGTCGAGCTAAACCGATACCAGAATCATCACTATAGCCTTAAAGACATAAGATAACGCTAGACGGGCAATCGTGGGCTGGAGATTAGGGAACCAGACCTGTGACCGGAGGGTCGCCGGTTCGATTCCCTGAACTGCTAGTAACGACTGAGGTGCCCTTGAGCAAGGCACCTAACCCCCAACTGCTCCCGGGCGGCGTGGATAGGGCTACCCACAGGTGTTCACTAGTGAGTGTGTTTGTGGGTGTTTCACTTCACGGATGGGTTAAATGTGGGATCAGTAAGGAATTTAAATCTTAGATGCTCGATGATAGTGTTAGTGTATCCTCTTGAGCATCCAGGAGCATCCTGTTGTGCGAACTCTGATGATGTTCCTTCACATTACAGCAGTTTCATGGTAGCAAACATGTTGGTTAATATTCGTTACCTCACGCTTAATGTGAATACATTAACTACTGTGATGGTTTCTTGTTTGCTTAGTGTTAATGAACCAATGTTAATGTAGTACTTCATGTGTTGTCCATGGTAAGAGTTGCACTGCTGAACGTTAGTTACTCAGCACTTGTTGTAAAGTGTAACCAGCTGTCTTGGTCACACTTGGCTCATTTAGAGCACAGTTCAGAACGCCTTATTATAGATTTGATTTGAGATTAGACATGAGATGTAGTAAGGAATTAACACAACTGCTGAATTAACACAACTCGCTGTCCAGAGAACAAATGCAATTGTGTGTTTGTGTGTGTGTGTGTCTGTCTGTTTGTCTTATAGGAAGAGGAGTATGAGGCTGCCCATTCAGGAGGAAACAGCTCCGGAGAAGAGACAGCCCTGCTGCTGCCTGACCACAGAGACAGCACTCTCAGGTACACAAAGCCCATAAAACCCCTGTCATGCTGTCACACTCCGAGAGTCTCCCTCACCTCTCCCCCCTGGACGTTTCTGCTCGTGTCATGTTTGCCCACTCCGTCCACTCAGGCGTCCACATCACTGTCAAGTACACACTGCCCTCGCAAGTCCTCTGTACATCTCCTCCTCAAACACTCTCCCTGTGTCACATCCACGCGCCCACACTCAGGACGAGATTTACAGTGACAGGCTGAATATGGCACCGAGATGGAAGTTTTGAATACCGCCCCATAAAATTAGTGAGGGAGAGGGGCGAGAGGGAGAGAGAGATATAGATGGAGAGAGAAAGAGAGTGGAGGAGTCAGAGCAGCGGATAGGGGGGAGTGCTGTGATGGGAGGACAGAAGGACAGATAAGTTGACAGCGAGCCGTAGGAATGATTTACCGAAAGGGTAGTCAGTGCTCACCGGCCAATTTTCAGCATCATTAAAACCATCTCTCTCCCACTTCATTCACCCGCTCACTCGCTTGCTTGCTCGCTCACTCGTCCTCTCTTCTCTCCTCCCTAATGTTCTCTTCTCTCTGCTTCTCTACCACTTGTTAGATACACAACTCCTGGTCTTGTACGCCACCAGAGAATCTGATAGGGTCTTGTGGCTGCTTGTCTGCTTTGACAGAAATGGCAGATTTGATTGACATGTATAACACACACAAAGTGCTGTTTTTGCATGATGAATTGGAGCAAAATTGAAAAGAAATAGCTTGCAAAAAAAGACAAATAAATGGTAGCTTCTGGGAAATGTAGTATTTGGTAACCAAGAATGCAAAGAATTATGATTGTAGACTTTACAGGACTTGCTCTACAAAGCTTATTGTTGTAACCAGTGGTGGACCAAGTACACAAACCATCTAGTGGAGGTAAAGATATCCCTCCAGTAAAAGTAGAAGTTCCTCCCTTTAGACCTCCACTGGAGTAACAGTACTAAAGTATGTGCCTTCAAATGTACTGAAGTATGGAGAGTAACAGGAGCATGGTTTATTATGGCTCTAATCTCCTATTATCATTTCTGGAACAGGACTCTCCATCAGCTCAGTGTAGGAGAAGAGAGTCTAGTGTCTCTCAGTCCACCAGTCTTTACTAGAAGCTCATTCATTAGTCTGACATTGATGTCCATTCAAATGATCATAAACACAGAACAGCAGGAGAACAGGTTCCATTAGCTAGAACTATAAAATAACTTTTTGCAAACAAGTTAAGTTTTAGTTTAAGAGTTTTTGGTATCTTAGCAACAAGTTAAAGTTTAATATAGACTTGCTTTAAACGGGTTTACAGTGAGTTTCCATTTACTGTACTGCATCTGTAGGTCTCTGTTCATAAACATGTGCTAGCCAAAACACATCTACTATACAGGAAATGTGTTTGTATAAATTCAGAGAAAGACACTCGCCAGTCAGGAGTGCATGCGTACATATTCCTATATTGTGGTCCATTTACCTACAAAGTCAGGAACTATCTGCTTGATCTGTTCACTAACCCCATCCTGCCTTACCTACAGTACCTTCCTCCTTCCTGGACATTTGCATGGAAGCTAAGAATCCATGAATAAGCTTGTTTTGTTTTGACACATTACGTTTTACAAACACATAAGCTGAAAGGAGCAACACATTTTGCATAATGTAGTGGAGTAAAAGGCTATCTGAGCTTGTCATTGGAGTAAAAAGTCACCCAAATTGGAAACACTTGGTTGTAACAGTGTGGAGACCAATACAGGGTTGTTCAGTATTAGGCAACACAGTCAGGCTACTCCCCCAGTTCAGTGATAAATATATATATATATATATATATATATATATATATATATATATATATATATATATATATATGTATGTATATATAGACAATATGTAGACATATGCAAGACGTGTAAGAGTAGTAACTGTCAGAGTGTGAATACTAGAACTGAGGTGCAGTTAGCATATGCAGAGACTGGACCACTCAACCAAGTCATCCCACTGTGTGCAGGTGAGGTTATGTTCCTGACCCGCTTCTTTTGCAATGGATGGAGGGAACGCATGAGGTGTTCTTTAGGATGGGGTTCAAATAACAGTACTGTTTGTGGGAAATGCCCAGCTAAATTTGCAGTTTTCAGAAACTTTCAATTTCACTCAAAAGTTCAGTAGGTAGGTAGATACATAGATAGATAGACAGACAGACAGACAGACAGACAGATAGATAGATAGATAGATAGATAGATAGATAGATAGATAGATAGATAGATAGATAGATAGATAGAGAGAGAGAGACTTAATTGATCCCGAAGGAAATGTAGAAAACAGTGACATCCACTGAGAAACATCTGACACACAGCTTCTAAGTCTGTCTGCTTTGCTGTGAAAGTGTATATCCTAATGACATCACCTAGAAGTAACATGTTTCAAAGAGAAAAGCAAAGTCCCTAAACCTGACCCCTGTGGTACTTCCCTCCCGTCTGTTTACTATTTGATTTAAATATGATTTAAACCATTCCAAACTCTTCCTGAGATCCCGGTCCTAGTATACGTAAGACGCTGGATTAGAATCCCGTGATCAACAGTATCAAACGCTGAACTGAAATCCAATAAGAACCGAGTAGAAGGATTTGGTGAAGCAGCGCTGAGGTCATAAACAACACAAGCCAGCGCTGTCTCAGTGCTATGTTTAGAACAAAAACCTGATTGAGTGAAAACCTGAGTCATGTGACAATATAACACCGCTCAGAAGGGCCTTCATTCCTGGACTGAACACAGCTGGGTATGTATGGAAGGGAATGGACAGCTCCTTATGAATGATCCTTAGCAGCTCAGGGTTCTGGCGGCACCTACTGAAAGGCAAGCCGCCTCCTGTGGGCCTGGGAATACTAACCTCCTAACGCTCTCCTCTCTTCTCCTTCTCTTTAGTGACCTGGCAGAGAGCCCTCTGTGGTAAGGAGTGGAACTGCAGGAGCTGGTTGGCAATGCACCAGGATGAAGCGTGTTACCCATCTTTGTACAGTAACACATTCGCCCTCGACGACATACTGACAAACTGTCTGAATATGCAATTTGCTTTACACTTTATATGCACTTTCTGTATGCACAAGCTACTAGACCAGTCCGTCTCTCACGTCTTTTACCCGCACAACTACATAACACATATCAAAAGACAAGGTTGGAGGAGCTCTCGCAGGAGAGTGCATGTGTGGAGAAGACTGTGTGTGTGCGTGTGTGCGTGTGTGTGTGTGTGTGCACTTTTGTAACTACGTCTTTCCGTGTGTTTTAGGCGTGTTATTAAGTTAGTGCTTAGTTTTGAATTCTGCTTTACAGCTATTTACCCAAGTACTACCACGAGGCGTATGTTGAGGCGCGTGTTAAGGCTTGTGTTGTTATACTGGTTGTTAAGATTCTAAGAGCAAGATCCGTTGCAATAATTGTAAGCACATTATCACTGACGATATAAGCTTGAGAGTGTAGATTATTAGTTGGTTCTCCTTTCCTTTAACGCGTCTGCAGTATACGTTATTTTTTCGTAGCCTTGATAAATAAGTTCACAGCCACCCAAGCAGCTTGTTGGTGACGGAAAAGGAAATGCATGAATGTAGTACCGGATGGCCGTAGAGGTTGATTGAGGCTGAGATGATAATGAAAGTCGAACGAAGAGTTTTCGAGTGGCACTTTAGATTCCTGTAATCTTGCCAGTTTTACCTGTAAGACATTTACCTTCTTTTATGCAAGACTTTATAATATATACTGTAACACCTACTTATATCCGTCAGGTGTGAAATTAATCCGTTTGATCGTTTGCTGCCATTATATTCTTATTTGCCATCTTCTCGTTAGGAATATTCAAAAGCATAACCAAGATAAAGTCATACATATACAGTATGCATACACCCATCATCAAAAGAATCGATGCACCCAGAAGGAAGTGTGGGATTGCAGTGCTATTGGGAAGGAAGATAAAGGTTACCAGGAAGAATACATGGTTATACATTTAGACTGATATGGGGAATATTTATTGAGCTACACATACAGAAGTAGTGTCTCTCAGTGTGGGCTAATGCAACATGCCAGACGTCTCAGCATGGAGATGTCGTCGTTCCAAGTGGTGTCCTGTGATCCATCCCATCCAACTTGAATATTCTCACACGGTTCCTGCAGATTGTGTGGTACGGGTGGAGGTGGAGTGACACCAGGCCTTCTGGACGTGTTACACACGGTCGTGGCTGTTGGGTCAGTCAGGTACAGCGTTAAGGCCAGTCCACGCGTAAGTCACATGCAAAACCGAGCGTGAAACTTGAAACATTGGCATGTCTTACAACGTCAAACCCACCCACTGACTCTCCTTCCTGCCGGTTGACTCCTTCTGGGTGCAGCTATTTGTGCAGCTCTCGTTTTGATGATGAGTGTATATAGGGTAAGCCATGGAATCCTCATCTACATGTGAAATGCATGCACGTGTTCCCATGCAGGATGCATCTGCAGCAGATAACTCACCGTTTTATGGCGAAAATACCTGAAACTCCAGGAAACGTTAGCTCTCCAGTTAGCATGTGAATGCCAAGCTGTTCTAACTGCGTGCCTCAAACAGCAGCCCAGCTGGGACTCAAAGGAATTTCATTTAGTTTAATCAGATTTTTGCTATTAATGATTTGATGAAATGCCATGTGGCTGTCGTGCCTCCCTTCCTGCCATTTTTAGCCTTAGCAAAGATAGTCTGCGGAGGAGATGGCGCACTTTCAATCAGTTTTGTCCTTGGAGAAGTTAACAACCCAATTGAAATGTCTGGTTGTATGTAAAAACATTTTTTAGCAGGTCTTAGATCATCTTACTGGCAGTATCTAGTTGATCAGCTGATGGATGCTTCATTAAAGGGAATTCCCACAGATTCTTTTGCATAATTAAACGGTTTTGATGTCACAGAGTGGTTCAGACTGGTTTTAGAGGAAATCACCAGTTCAGTTTTGCATATACAGTGTAGCTGATAGGAGCCATAAGAACCAAAGCGTTAGTTTAATGGCCCTCATAGAAAGCTATTACGTGGAAAGGTTATGAATACATCGTCGGCGAGGGGGGTTTATAGTAGGAGTTGAGATACGGTTTTGGATTTAAGCACATTTTTAAACACCTTGGCAAACAGGTGCATGCGGGACCATCTTGTAAGGTGAAACAGAGAGTAGCCAAAAACCTTGACTTGACCAACATCATCACTATGTGTGTAATACAGCTCAGAATACATGTGGGATCACTGGTGGATGTTTGGATAGTCAATAAAATGGCTACATAAGACAGTTATAGACATAGTGGTAGTTCCTATCTGAGAAAGAAATCTGAGTCAGTACATTTCTTCACAGTGAAGCATTTCACATCAGACCTATCTAACTGCCGGAACCAAATCCCTTGTGTGTGTCAACATACTTGGCCAATAAACCTGACTCCGATTTACATCTCAATTGCAGAATTATGTAGAAACTTGGTGGAGGTTCTCTTTTGCTTGTTTTTGGGGTTTGAGTTCTATCTCTAGCTTTTTATACAGAACATTTCATAACCTCTGTTCACTGGGACTTATAATGGATATCACATGTTTTACTGTAAGTTTGTTTTTGGTTTACACAAATACTTTACTGTCCTTTCTGTTACATTAGAGCATATGGGGATACAGCGGAAGGTTTCTAGCCTATTTACAGTAATCAGCCTTATATACATACAGGAGAATTGTGCAGTCAAGGTTTTTACACCAGCTCCTTTGTGTGTGAGCTCCCATACTGTTGCTACGTAAATGTAGCCTAGGCGTCAGTGTTATCCTGAACTGAACACGTCCAAGTTCGCCTAAACGGTCAGCATATCCCGACCATGAGGACACAACAGAACCTTTGAAGCGTAATGCATGCATGTCATCATGTGGTGGTTTGTAGCGTAGCCGTAGTTGTGAGATAACCACTACTAAGGTCATCTGCAGTGCCATGTCGGTCTCGTGTTTGTGGTACCGAGAGATCCCCTGAGCTTTAACTCTAGAACTGTATCCAGAACCTCTCAGAGCTGCAGTGGAGCTCCTCTCTTCAGAGCAGCTGTATTCATGGCAATAAGACCCTCACTTTGTTTCAGTAACTTCACGGTTTAGTTTGTGTTTGCTCTTCGTTTTTTCATTATTTTTTTTTTTGTTGTGCAATTAATCTTCTATTCACTTATCCAGTATGTATTTTCTAGGCTGTGCAGTACTGTAAGGGTCCGGGTGGGTTTCAGTAATAAAACGTTGTTAATGTACTCACTTGTTGTCCAGTCATTATTGAGGTGAAGTCATTATTCTTTTCATATATAAAAAACTAGGCATGTGCCGCATGACTACAAACCGATCGGCACAAGCATTCATTGGTCGTCTCCACCAAGACAAAAACGGGACTCGGCACTGAAGATGAGTCACTGTCACTCCATGACAGTCTGGCACGGCATCTTTGTACTCTTCAGCGATGGTGACATGGTGTTAAGGGTCGTCGTCATCATGGGGGCTCATGGATGACTCATGGAGCGCATCACTGCTCAACGAATTTCCACAGTAGTGGCTGTTGGGTCAGTCAGAAACAGCGATAAAGCCTGTCCGTACTTATGTCATGTGCAACCGTGTGGAAAATTTAATTATTTATATGGTTGATTCCATCTAACTTTGACACACAAATGACCTTCACTGATCACAGAGTCACTTTAAACAACAGACATACAGGGGTTGGACAATGAAACTGAAACACCTGTCATTTTAGTGTGGGAGGTCTCATGGCTAAATTGGACCAGCCTGGTGCCCAATCTTCATTAACTGCACATTGCACCAGTAAGAGCAGAGTGTGAAGGTTCAGTTAGCAGGTAAGAGCACAGTTCTGCTCAAAATACTGCAATGCACACAACATTATGGGTGACATACCAGAGTTCAAAAGAGGACAAACTGTTGGTGCACGTCTTGCTGGCGCATCTGTGACCAAGACAGCAAGTCTTTGTGATGTATCGAGAGCCACGGTATCCAGGGTAATGTCAGCATACCACCTAAAAGAACGAACCACATCCAACAGGATTATCTGTGGATGGAAGAAGAAGGGATGTTCGGGTGCTAACCCGGATTGTATCCAAAAAACATAAAACCATGGCTGTCCAAATGACGCTGTATTGGCCGCAAAAGGAGGCCCTACACCATACTAATAAATGACTGTGGTCTAAAACCAGGTGTCTATGTCTACACCATGTCTAATAAATGTACATATCAGAGAATTGCTACAGACCCCTCCTGTCTTTGTATATTCTGTATTTATGTGTATATTTTGTATTTATTTAATAGAACTCTTTTATATCTCTTTATTTTAATATGTTTAGTTAGTATGTATATATTGTTGTCCTGCTGTAGAGTATCAACCTGAGCATAAATGTCCTGGCATGTGCAAATGACAAATAAACCTGAAACCTGAAACTTGAAAACATTCTGATCCCCGTCATTAATACAGATGCAACAGGTGACCTTTTGTATAATAGTGCCCTTATACTTAATGCTGTGGACCAACCAGAACATGACTGGTGTCTAGTCAATTAGCATCAAGAACTTCTTTCAGCACATACGTGCCTTAAACTGCATTGGGTCGTAACCACAAATCAACTTCTGATACTGTACAATGTGCATGCATAACATACTGTTACCTCTATAACATAGTCATATGCCGTAATAGTCAAAAATGCAAATGAAATTGGGGCCAGGTAGCTGTTTTAACTTGTAAGGCAATTACACTAGTCTAAATGGGTTATTTGTAGTCATTTGTATGTCCAGTCTTTATTGTGGAGAAGTCATTATTTTCTATATCTAAAATAGTTAGCTATGTTTTATGCACAAGAGAGCTCTCTTTCATTAATACAAATGCAGCAGGTAAAAAAAGAACACATACTCCTTAGCAAAAGAAGAGCTGCACCCAGAAGGAAGTGTGGGATTGCAGGGCTGTTGGGAGAGAAGATAAAGGTCACCAGGAACAATAAAGGATGATACATTTTGACTGATATGGGGAATATTTACTGAGCTACACATACAGAAGTAGTGTCTTTCAGTATGGTGTCGGGATCCCATGTTTGCTAATGCAACATGCCAGATGTTTTAGGATGGAGTTGTAGATGGCGATGTTGACATATTAAGGGCCATCGTCATAACGATCTGGGCGCATGTAGTCTGGATGACTCATGGGGGGCATCACTGCTCACCAAACGTCCACAGGTGTTTCTGTTGGGTCAGTCAGGAACAGTGATAAGGCGCGACTTAATCATGTCATGTATCGCAATCTGAAAATTAACCAGCTTTGACACATACAGGGGTTGGACAATGAAACACCTGTCATTTTAGTGTGGGAGGTCTCATGGCTAAATTGGACCAGCCTGGTGGCCAATCTTCATTAACTGCACATTGCACCAGTAAGAGCAGAGTGTGAAGGTTCAGTTAGCAGGTAAGAGCACAGTTCTGCTCAAAATACTGCAATGCACACAGCATTATGGGTGACATACCAGAGTTCAAAAGAGGACAAACTGTTGGTGCACGTCTTGCTGCCGCATCTGTGACCAAGACAGCAAGTCTTTGTGATGTATCAAGAGCCACGGTATCCAGGGTAATGTCAGCATACCACCAAGAAGGACGAACCTCCACCAGCATCACGTAGTGACCTGGCCACTATCCTGCAAGAAGAATGGCTTAAACTCCCTCTGACCACTGTGCAGGACGCAGTATATGTCATTCCCAAGACCAACTGACGCTGTATTGGCCGCAAAAGGAGGCCCTACACCATACTAATAAATGATTGTGGTCTAAAACCAGGTGTTTCAGTTTCATTGTCCAACCCCTGTAAATGGTCACATGGTTCAAGCAAGTTTTTATTACTTACTATATTGCATTTGTTTTTTGCTCACATGGGACCAAAGAAATCCAGATTTGATTGCACAGTACTGAATTCACATTTACATACAGAGAGCAGTCCTGGATGTTCAGCATAGTTCTACTAAGGTTTCATCACTGTGAGTCGAGGACACCAGTATACTTCAGACCAGGTTTTACTGGACATGAATTAGGTCTAGACCTGGATTAAACCACAGCGCTGACTAGGAGAGTCTTTTCTTTTTAGTC
Organism: Prochilodus magdalenae; assembly: GCA_024036415.1. Classification (NCBI taxonomy): domain Eukaryota; kingdom Metazoa; phylum Chordata; class Actinopteri; order Characiformes; family Prochilodontidae; genus Prochilodus; species Prochilodus magdalenae. The sequence goes on from JAMWET010002422.1 coordinate 194,630, forward strand.
TTGACTTAGGTTGAGTCTAGGAAAATGACCCTCAGAGTTTCCTAATGGATCTTAATAGATAACTTAATTCTCCTTCCCCAGCCTGACAGCATGATGGAGGGTCTCTGAGCTGGCAGAGCTTACTGATAGGTGGGAGTGGGAGTTGAAACATGATATTATTGGTTAATATTATTTTCTCTGGCTCGTCATCATGATGTTGTGGAGTTGGAAAGAAGTCACTATGTAAGATTAAGGGGGGACAGTACAGTGTGTTAGGGCTATTACATGGTGAGACGCGTTTGAAACTCTAAGGGACATGAATTAACATAAGATAAGATAATCCTTTATTAGTCCCACAGTGGGGAAATTTACAGTGTTACAGCAGCAAAGGGATAGCAAGGTACTCAGTACAGAAAATAAGAACAGAACAATATAAACATTATAAATAATAAAAGTCAAAACCTCTGGAGAATCTTATTTACAGATAACTGCACAGTTATTCTTTATTGCACATGGGGAATGGAAAGATATTGCACATTGTTAGCATTGCACATTATGCTACATAGAAAACAAATCTATTTCCTGTGAGTGTGTGTAGTTTAAGTGTGTGTGTGTGTGGGGTCCTGTGAGTGTGTGTAGTTAAGTGTGTGTGTGCGTGTATGTGTGGTCCTGTGAGTGTGTGTAGTTAAGTGTGTGTGGTGTCCTGTGAGTGTGTATAGTTAAGTGTGTGTGTGGTCCTGTGAGTGTGTATAGTTAAGTGTGTGTGTGTGAGTGTGTGTAGTTAAGTGTGTGTGTGCTTGGTCCTCTGGTAGCAGTGCTGGTTGTAGGGTCTAACAGCAGCGGGAGAGAAGGACCTTCGATACCGCTCCTTCACACACTTGGAGTGAAGCAGCCTGTCGCTAAAGGAGCTGCCCAGTTCTGCCAGAGTCTCATGGATGGGGTGGGAGTCGTTCTCCAGCATGGATGCCAGCTTGGCTAACATCCTCCTGTCTCCCACCACCTGCACTGGGCTTCCCAGGACAGAGCCGGCCCTCTTTAACAGCTTGTCCAGTCTCTTCCTGTCTGCCGTCGAGATGCTGCTGCCCCAGCAGACCACTCCGTAAAAGATGGCAGATGCCACCACTGTATCGAAGAAGGTCCTGAGGAGTGCTCCCTGCACTCCAAATGACCTCAGTCTCCTCAGTAGTCTGCTCTGGCCTTTTTTGTGAAGTGCAGTAGTGTTGACTGACCAGTCCAGTTTGTTGTTTAGGTGAACAGCCAGGTACTTATAAGAGTCCACTCTTTCGATGTCCATTCCCTAGATGTTCACTAACGGAGGGGGGGGGTCTGCACCTGCGGAAATGTGTGATTTCAGGTGGACTTTAACCCTGTCCAGGTCAGTTCCTGTCCTGTTTCAGCTTCATTAATAATAGCACTATGTTCTCCTGAGCACAGTGCCACTAGCTGAACTGAACATCACTGTATCATTTAGTGCACAATGTGCACATAGTCTAGGCTATGTAGCCAGTGCTAACGGTTTAGCATAGGAGCTGTTCCGTGTGTCAGAAGTACCGAACTGGACAGTTGCCCTCTTGTTAGTCTCTTTTGCCACCTAAACACTTTTAGTTGACCTTCACCCCATTTTTCTCTCTGGCTTATTTTTTATACCCCTCTCTCTCTCTCTTACTCTCTCTACCCCTCTCTCCTCCTTTCTTCCTCTGTATTCCCTCCATTCCCCCTGCGCGGGCTGACGGGGGCTAATTATAAAATCAATGGAGCCGGGCTGCCTGCTTTATAGCCTCCTCTAAAACCTTAACAGGGAAATCACTGTAGGATTGATGACTCCCTCACTCTTTATCTCTTTTAATTAGAAATGTAAAAGATATGAAGAGCCAGGGGCCAGAGCAGTGCACCCAGGTTTTTACGACCTTCTACCCCCCCCTCCTCTGCCCCGCTCCCTCCCTGCCTTCTCCTCTCACCCACTTTTCAGGAGTTGCCGCACCTCACCTTTACCTCCGGGGGCTTCTGTGGAAGCGTAGAAGTCGCTGGGTAAAAAGAGACCTCCCATTCACAGAGCGTAGTTGAGACGTTTGATCAGCTCTTTGATACACCACAGCAGAAGCTTGGCTCTTATGAAGGCTCCTCATCAATGAAGTGCTCATCCTTCTCTGACCACAGCACTTCCTGGGGGACCTCGGGAGCTGTATGTCAGTCTCTGGCTGGCTGAGTAAGTTAATTACTGTAGTGCTGTCAGCCAGACGCCATGTTTAATCTTCATCTCTTTTATTTTCCCTATATGCAAATTAGGTAAATCTAGAAGGAAAAAAAGGTTTACATCTTTGCAGTTCTGGTTAATGTACTGAAAGTGCTATTTTCAATAAACTATGTATTTAGTATCCTAAATCGATTTTTTACTGTCTCTAAAAATATACGTAAGTACTTAACTGTACTATCTATATATCCATATACTATCCACATCATACTACTGTACATATTAAGCTCATTAAAAGACCCAGATATAGATAGTAAACGTATACTAAGTAAAAAATATATATATGTATATATGTATATATAAAATCTATAAAATATACCCCTCTCCTGAACTCCTGAAAAGTGGGCGAAAGGAGAAGGCAGAGATGGAGCAGAGGAGGCGGGTAGAAGGCCAAAAAGAACCCTAACCTGTGTATATATATATAGTATATATATCTAAATATATTTATATATGTATTTATATATATATATATATATATATATATATATATATATATATATATATATATATATATATATATATATATATATATATCTAAATATGTGGTTGGTGTAGCCCAGCAGATAACACCACTACCCATCCAGGAAGCTACTGTCCCATGTGGAAGACTGGGGTTCGATTGCCGGTCTGGGTGACTGTGCTGTGCTACACTAATAAGGGTCCTTGGGCAATACTCCTAAAACTGCATTGTAGGCCTGTAATATGATTAACCTTGTAAGTCCCTCATCAGCTAAAATGCCATAAATGTAAATATATATGAGCTCCGTAGCCTCCCCCCTTTTAATATGTATATATATATATATATATATATATATATATATATATACAAGTATATGTAATATGTAATTAATATATTGTGTATACTTGGCATATACTTATCAAATATATTAAACACAATTTACGATTAAACAATTAAATTCGATTGAACTTTTTATTATTTATTTTGATCCATTTATTTTGATTCATCAAAATATTAACACATTATTTAGCATTATGTGCCCATATTGTTCACTATATTGACATTTACAGTACCTATCGAATGTTTAGACACACCCAACTAAATGGATGTTGTTGTTAATCTTCAGTTTAGTGAATATTCATGATGGAGGGACCAACAGAATTGGTCCAAAACCGCTTAGAATATATATCAGCCTCCACTGCAGGTTAAGACAGCTGGTTCATCCTCCTGTAAAGCTCCACTTTGGAGGTTTTAAGGTGGACTGCATAATTCCATGAGTGTTATTTTATAGTTTGATGTCTTCACCTTTAATCTGAAGTAAAGCATTAAGCTAAACATAAGGAAACCTTCTATATCTTCTGTATTCTGTCTATAACTGGTGCTGTATGTGTATGTTCAGGCACATATTTAAATATTCAAAGATGGCACAGTTAAATACAAATATCAATATCAGCATATGTATGTGCATATATTTTGCTTCCATATGAACATAGAGAAGCATATTTCCCCACATATCTTTTAAAGTATTATAACCTGTGCTATAATAAATGATCCAGACAGCCGCAGCTGTTTGATCATGAAGAATCAGAACCACAGTTTCCTCACTGTTTGTGTTTATCTGTCTGTTTCAGGGACACACTGAGCTCCGTAGCCTCCCCCCTTTCAATGATTTGTCTTTTCTCCTCCATTTCACTCACATGACCCGCATTAAAGGAGCAAAAGGACCAGGAAGGGAAAAACCACACACACTGCCCCTTTAAATCAACCTCCTGTTCCCATGGCAACAACTTATTGGGCTGGATATATGAGGCCATTTAGAGGCTCCCTGTAAATCGGAGTATAATGTATGGGCCTTGTTTTAATCCGAGTCCTAGTTTATTGATTTCTCTTTAATGAAGTTTAATTATAGCAATCATATAATTAATAGTACCATATCCCGCTTTATCACTGCCCTTAATCTCAGAATAAAAATAACTGTATGCTGTGGGCCTCGGGCATGGAGAAGGTCTGTTTGTGTATACTAATGAGAGGAAACACATTAAAGTCTTTGCTCCAGTATTTTAGGCCCTCTTTGTTTTAGGAACCCTTATTTAGGGAAATTGGAGATTTAGTAACTTGGGAAGCTTTTATGAACCATTAAGGGTGTTTTTGGTTAGCTTAAAGACTCTACAGGCTTACTCCTAACACTGATGAGTAATACATATCCTGGTATATCATATATACTCTTGATGTATCACAATATTATATTCCTGCCATATCTCCACCTTTAATATTATATTATATTATATTATATTATATTATATTATATTATATTATATTATATTATATTATATTATATTATATTATATTATGTATTGTTGTGTACAAGTCTTTGCTCCAGAATGTTAGCTGCTCTTTGTTTTAGGATCCCTTATTTAAGGAAAATTGGAGATTTAGGAATTGGGGAAGCCCAATTCATCATCATCATCATACATTTTCGGCGACACACTTTTTTTGGGAGAGCCCACTCTGACAGATACCATCATATGCCAAAGTTTGGGCACCCTGATCAAATGATATGCTTTGCTGATTATCTAGGTGTGAGTAAGTTAACGCACCCTCTACAGCACATATGTAAATATGCCACTTTTCTGCACTGTTTTTATTTATTTGCAGACTATATCAAACTGGAAAATATTCCATATATCTATGCTCTTCTCACAGTGGACAGAAAGTAAGGACAGAAACGCCTGAGGACGTTTTCAGATCTGAAGCAAGAGTAGAGTGTAAAATGTCTCCTTTCTGTAAAATAAATTAATATAATATATTAGTATTATTAATTATTATTAATAATAATAATTCATATTTTATTAATTGTATATAAGGACATTTTTATAATGGGCATTTGCACAGTACTGTCTGCCTATAATGAAATACAAATATTGAAATGTATATGATACTGTGCCTACATTTTGTATTTCTGTCAAACCCTCATATCCCATCATACAGACTGGATAGGATTATAGATTTATAAACTTGAGAAGCTTTTAGGAACCACTAAGGGTGCTTTTGGTTATCCTAAAGACATTACATACAGACTTACACTTACCAGTTCCAACTCATGAGATGTCTGAAACAATACTTATCCTGATATACCACATATACTCTATCACCGTATTTACAGTATTATAGTTCTGGGCCCGTTTGTTTTAGGAACCCTGATAATAGGATAATTGGAGATGTACTAACATGGTGAGCTTTGCACAAGTGAAGAAGTTAACACACACTCTGCAGCACACGACTAAGTATGGAACTTTATCTGCACTATTTCTATTCATTTGCAGACTACATCAAAGTGGAATACAAGTTAGTGCCATAACTTTTGCACACTCGCATATAATGCTGCCAGTAGCTGTGCACACACAAGTGTGTTCTCCAAAGAGGATGTGTTTACTTATGTACAACTTCAACAAAACGATCAGGGGCACTCAAACCGTTACAGACAGCAGCACTTAACTTGCCTTTAACCTTCACTTATCTAATTACCTATTAAATCTCCCGATGCCTGGTCCTAATCCTATCCCTAACCTCAAACGCAACCCATAATTCAAGCCTAAACCACTGCAGTGCTGAAAACGATCCACCACCCAAATAATCGAACTGCTCTGTGGCTGTCCTGATGGGGGTCCTGACCACTGAAGATCAGGGTAAAAGGGGAAACAGATGGACTACAGTCTGTAGTTGTAGAACTACAAAGTGAACCTGTATGGTGAGTAGACATCAACCCATAACCTAAGCCTAATCCGCACTAGGGGCCTAGCCCTAAGCCTGATCCAGGTGCTAACTCTAAATCCCAGCACTGTTCATAAACAACAGTTTCACCAATAGTTTTAAGTAGTTGTAAATAAGATCAGTGTAAAGGGGGCCACATTTACAGAATGTGTTTGACAGGGTAACAGGCATTCGTATATGAGTGAAGATGGGACAGTCATGATGCGTGTAATGCATTCAATAACCTGAAGATACAAGGCAGCTGTAGATCAGATCAGTAAAGGATGTACTGTACAACAGACTGTACAAAGACCGTCCTCCATTTGGTTAACATACATACTGTACATGTGTATATATATATATATATATATATATATATATATATATATATACACACATATACATATTTTCTGTATCAAGTTACATACTGCGTTTATATACAGTATCCATGAAGGCATCTCCACTTCTTTGGGTGTTACTTTTCTGCTGCATTGTAACCGTAACTGCTGTTTTGGACACTGACAATATGTTTTTTTATTATACGATGTTTTTAGCGTGCCCACAGTTTTCCTCCTTTACTGCTCCCATTCTTAGTAACACTGTACATGACGTACTGACTAACTAACATGAAGTAATGCAGTAACAGTGGTTACAGCGCTAAACTACTCCTAACTAAACATCTAAAACTGTCACGTGTTTTCTTAAACTTAAACTTGTAGTTGTTACATGGTCACTTAACATTAGTTAAGCAGTGTAACCACTTCAGTGTACTTCATGTTAGTTAGTCAATGCTTAATGCAGTCTTACCCTTTCTTTCTGGAAGACCTGATTTCAGTTTTCCACAGATATCTGCAGGAATAGTTTTCTTCTGAAGATCAGTCTTAGAAGTTGGTTGCCTTTTTCCAAACACATACAGTGGGTTGAGGTCTGGACAGTCCATGGCGCTGAGAACACCAGCAGTATCTTCGTCTGATTTTTTAAATTAAAAAGTTCTCAGTGAAGAGCTTCTTGGCCACCACACATTCGTTCAGACTCATAGTGCTGGGTGGTCTTTTCATAGTGGACAGAAGGGATGGACAGAAATACCAGAGGCCCTTATCAGATCTACAGTCTTACATTTTTCAAAATATGAAATCTTTGAATACTGTTCATCTGATGGTGACAGTTTTGGTGGGATACCAGGTCTTGCACGGTTGTCCCAATTTCTATAGTCCTGCTGTATATATATATATATATGTGTGTGTGTGTATATACAGGGGTTGGACAATGAAACTGAAACACCTGGTTTTAGACCACAGTCATTTATTAGTATGGTGTAGGGCCTCCTTTTGCGGCCAATACAGCGTCAGTTGGTCTTGGGAATGACATATACTGCGTCCTGCACAGTGGTCAGAGGGACTTTAAGCCATTCTTCTTGCAGGATAGTGGCCAGGTCACTACGTGATGCTGGTGGAGGTTCGTCCTTCTTGGTGGTATGCTGACATTACCCTGGATACCGTGGCTCTTGATACATCACAAAGACTTGCTGTCTTGGTCACGGATGCGCCAGCAAGACGTGCACCAACAATCTGTCCTCTTTTGAACTCTGGTATGTCTCCCATAATGCTGTGTGCATTGCAGTATTTTGAGCAGAACTGTGCTCTTACCTGCTAACTGAACCTTCACACTCTGCTCTTACTGGTGCAATGTGCAGTTAATGAAGATTGGCCACCAGGCTGGTCCAATTTAGCCATGAGACCTCCCACACTAAAATGACAGGTGTTTCAGTTTCATTGTCCAACCCCTGTATATATATATATATATATATACACACATATATATAATGGTCTCTGACTATTGAACAGCCCTGTCTACTTCTTATAAAATATGAATACCGAAATATATATAACATTACACCTACATTTTGTATTTCTGTCAAACCCCATTATCATGCAGGATGGAGGTGAATGTGTGTGTGTGTGTGTGTGTGTGTGTGTGTGTGTGTGTGTGTGTGTGTGTGTGTGTGTGCATGAATCTGGCTCATTATTGATTATTATTAAAGGGTGTGGAGACTACAGTAGCCTTTGTTGTCTGCACACCCCTTTAAGATTAATGACAGTGTCTGAGGCTAAGCCATTAGTCCTGGTCCCATCTGCATCCATGCATAATGGGGGGTGTATGTTCTGGCACTCTGGTTTCAGCCGGGCCTTTCAGCAGTGGAGCAATGCAGCTCATCTGTGGAACCTGATCGCCCCCAACTGGATGCTTGTATAGTTGCACTGGTTCACTGTTTTGGCTGTGATGCACTGGTGGGTGCTATTCATGTCAATTCTTTTTTCTGGAAAACACTTGATGTGACTTACTGTGGCTGCTTAGGCCTTCTTAATGAAGAAAGAGACTCAGATTTCTGTATACTGGTGATGATTAGAACAGGGGTTGCCATGCCTACCGCATAAATATAGTCCTGTTATACAGTGTTATCAATACACCCACAAGAAAACCTACATGTCTTCTTTTCATATGTAATGTTAAGTGGTGGTGTGTTGGTGTGTGTTGTGCTGGTGTGAGTGGATCAGACTCAGCTGTGCTGCTGCTGGAGTGTTTAAACACATCAGGGTCACTGCAGTGCTATGGATGATTCACCATCCACACAACACCTGCTCCGTGGTGGTCCTGTAGGGGTCCTGGCCATAGAAGAACAGAGTGAAAGGGGGATAATAAAGTATACAGAGAGTCATATGGACTGCAGGCTGTAATTGTGGAACTGGGTGCTCATATATGGTGCTAAAATGAACAGTGAGCATAGAAACAAGATGCTGTACCTGATGAAGTGGGCAGTCAGTGTCTAATTATGATTTATGCGGTTGTCTGAAAGGGTCTCTGAATCTGTCTAGTGAATAATTTAACATAGAAAACGGCCGATTCTGCCTCTCCATTATCATCACCTTTATGCTTTATTGGAGACCCCACCACAGCTCAGTTGGGTCATTAGTATTCTACAGTAGTGGATGATATGGTCTGTGGTGTTAATAGCTAGAACTGAGTGAATGCTGAAGTGGCTTCTGTGAGAGCTTTGGTCTAATGCGGTTTAATAAGGTGACCAATGTTCATATATTAAAGCCAACCTAAAGTCCAAATGCACCCTTTATACCTAGTTAGCTCACAACACTAACTCATCATGCTACACTCCAAAAAGATATCTTGGCAGGTACGATTATTTGATATCCAGCTGATGTATCTTCAAATTCTTAGTTTGAGATGGTTTGTCACATCCTGCCTTGTCTTGCCCTTGTTTGTCAGTATTCCCTGGTTTTGTTTCTCATCACCTCCATGTGCTTCTGTTTGCTTTGGGTTTTTTTGGCTGGTGAGTCCTCTCACCTGTCCTTGGTTTGTAGCTCCGCCCCTTCCCAGGTGTTCCTTTTTAGTCCTTGTTCACTTATACTCTCTGTAGTCCCCTGTGTTCTTGCTTGGTGTTTTGTCGTCTCCATGCCGGTCATTTGTCCTCATGGCTGTTGTTTTTGTAACCTGGTTCAGTGATTCTGGTTTCTTTGGTTTTGTTTTAATAAGTTTCTTTATTAAAGACTTACATTTGCGTCCTGCCTCCTCGTCTTGTCCCATGTGACATAACAGTAAGCAAGCACAAAGGGAACAACAGGGAGTATAAATGAACAAAGACTAACAAGGAACACCTGGGGTGAAACGCAAAGCGCGCATGGTTCAAGAAACAGGCTTTTGGAGGTCATTAGTGATTTGCTAAATAAACAGATCTATAATACGATATTTGATCTGGAATTTGGGAGACATGTTTCCAGTAGTGTAGAGAATCAAACAGAAATGCTTGTTGGGTCAAACACAAACCCAGAAACTGTACAACTAGAGAACTGATTATTTTGATGTGGTCTCTTAAATCTTTCCAGAGCTGTATATGGTTCCCTTCATCACCACTATACAGAAATCAGTCGGTAAGTTGCTCAACAATGAGCTCAAACCGCTCTGAATGACCCTGTTTACATCTCTCCGACTGAATTATGCAGACAGTTAGATTAATATTAGGTAAAAATATATAATCATATAAAAATATTAGCAGCATGTTTGAATTAAACCCATTTAACCAATAATATAATGTTTCAATACCCACTTTTTCCACCTCCACCAATTAAAAGAACCTACAGTAGTGAATCTCCAGGGGCCATTCAGTCCAATACGAAATGCTGGGATCCATGTCCAGGAAACCAGTCTGAAGTATACTAGTGCCCCCATATCTTAATCCTTTCATATCCAACAACTGATGAACTGTTTGTATAGTTCTGCCTAGTTGAACATCTAAGAATGCTATTTGGTTTATTCCCAATAAAACTTGGATTTTCTATTTGTATATTTAAAATAAGCACGTTTTAAGTATATCGTTGCTTTCCAAAGAAAAACATGTATCTCCATTTTTGTTGATTTTTACTTTTGTGCCTCATTTGATCACATGAGCTGCTCTTTACACTGTGTGGAACTTTCATGAAGAACGGACCAACAGAAAAGCCCCAAAACCGCTTGGAAAGACGTCTGGTTCCATTTACCTCTATTCAAATGAAATGAGGTTTCTAGCCTCTCCTGTAAAGTTGCCATTTTGGAGATACCTTTTCTTCGGACAGCGACGATATGGTTCGACTGATTTAAAAAAATCATTTGTACTCCGATTAGCTCAGAGCATAGACTGGCATATGCAAAAAGGTTTCCCTGGTCGAACTTCTGCTTAATTCATTCTGCTTATCCCGTCTATATGATGAATTTAACCATTTAAATGCAGCCTGTGTTCCAGTTATTAATTGTTTCATTAATTTTTTTGTGTCCTAATGCAGAGCTGCTGGCACACTGACACATAACTTCCAACAACTGAGGCTATAAGCCTTCAAACAGTATAAAAACAGCCTGGGACAACCGCAACATAGGTCCGAAAAATCACAACCTTCAGCCCTACCAAAAGAGATATTTACATTTACGGTATTTAGCTGACGCTCTGGATAAGAGCAACGTACAAGGTTAATCATATTACAGGTGGGCCAATGTAGTGTTAGGAGTCTTGCCCACAGACTCTCATTGGTATAGCACAGCATAGTCACTGAGCCCAGGATTCGAACCCCAGTCTCCTACGTGTGGTGGTGGCTCTTTGGCGGGTAGTGGTGTTATCCACTGAGCTACACCAGCCATGCAGTGATGGACTGAAACATGTAACGTGAAAAAAACACCAGCATGAAGTGAACCCACCAATCAGCCTGGCTCCAGAAATGATAATGGGACATTAGAGTCATAATAAATCATACTGCTTTCACTTTCCATACTTAAGTACATTTGAAGGTAAATACTTCAGTACTGTTACTCCAGTGGAGGTCTAAAGGGAGGAACTTCTACTTTTACTGGAGGGATATTTGACCTTGGGATCTCTACTTCTACTCAACTACATGGTTTGTGTGGTTCGTTCAACACGGACATTGCTAGGTTTCTATAATTTTTGTGTTATTCCTTCAAAACTTTCAGAAGTGAACATTCACAGTTCAGTTGCTAACACAAAACGTGTTCTGTGATTGAAGAAAATACGCCGTGAAAGGAACAATCTCACAAACAGTCATTTTATTGTGCCTCTGAATGTTTATATGGCTTTTCTTTATATAACAGAGCTGGTCGAAACATGAACAGAGGTTTGAGGATACCTCAGCCAAATCGAGGAGAAGAAAAAGAGCAAATGAGACAACGTAATCTCAACATTCTGTTCGCAACACAGCAAGGTGCTGCTGAGGAGTGCAACACTGCAGAAGGCGCTCGGGAGAGAGGTTTCAATGTGTGTATGAGTGCGTAAGCATGTGTTTCTGATCATAGCGCTTCCTGAGCCTCACTCGTCGACCCACGTGCAGCCCAGGTTTCTGCTGTACACTGCTTTGAATCTGCCTTGCTTCAAACAAGCACGCTATTTCCACATGCACAAAATACGAACAATCCCATCAAGACGTTTACTGCCAAATGTAAGTCAAGTGAAGGCAAAACAGTGTCGATGTCATTGTACTGTATTCCTGTGGAGTTAACAGTCATCATCAAAGGGATAGTTGCACATATGTTTGGATCCAGAAGGAATCAAGCGACAGGAATGAAACTTGGTGGGTAGGTTTGACATTGTTAGATATGTGAATGATTCAAGTTGCACACTCGGCTGTGCATGTGACGTGAGCTAGCGGCCTTATCGCTGTACCTGACTGACCCAACAGCCACAATTGCGGACATTCGGTGAGCAGTGATGCCCTCCATTAGTCGTCATATCAGCAGACACAAGGCAGGGCTACATGTTACACCGACTACCCTTAACACCTCGTCACCGCCACCAAAAACTGCGATGCTGTCGTGCCAGACTGTCGTGGAGTGACTCAGAATGGCAGCGGGTCATCTTCAGTGACGAGTCCTGCCTTTGTCTTGGTGGAGACGACCAATGAATCCGTGTGCGGAGGTTTTTGTTACCCATCACACATCCAGAAGGCCGCTCCACCTCCAAACCCTATTGCACAATCTGCAGGAACTGTGTGAGAGTATTCAAGCTGCATAGGATGGGTTATCACAGGACACCATTGGGAACATCTACAACTCAATGGCAAGATGTCTGGCATGTTGGGTTAGCAAACATGGTGGCCCGACACCATACTGAGAGACGCTACTTCTGTATGTGTAGCTCGATAAATATTCCCCATATCAGTCTACACTTATTATCGTTTTTAGCACTGCACTCTGACACTTCTTCTAGGTGCAACCATTCTTTTGATGATGAGTGTGTTTCAACCAAGTTAATTCATATCACTACAGTGCATCACAACCGTGTCAGGTAGTCTGTGGTTTTACTTGCTTGCTTAAGGCATAGCGCCAACCGACTAATTCATGCTCCGCCCACAAATATGTTCTTTCCCAAAAAGTGAGATTGGCAAACCTTCTGTATGATCATATCTTCATCAGTATAATGTTAAAGTTTCATTTGAGATCTAAAGATTAAGCCAGATATTCTTTTTGAGCCTGACATTAAAAGATGTATGATGTGGTCTGAAAACCTCACGGGAAATCCGACCTTACACATCTAAGCTATTATTTCAGGTTTTACAGGGCGACTCACGCCAGCACACACACACACCATGGTTAGGCTTTTTTCCCCTGTCCTGACTCAGTAAAACTACTTCTTGAAGGTTTAATATTAGCAAGGTGGGAAATTTCCAGCTGGATTTTCTACATTTTCTCATTTTAATCAGTTTCAAGATCAAGTCAGCTCAGCTGCGTACAGTATAACACGTTAAAGATACAATTTCTCATTAGGTTCAATGTAGCCTATAGCTGGCCATACAGACAGTAGGAGCTATGAGAATGCATCTGTGGGTGAAGCATGGATACGTCAATTGCACCCAGCCATTCAGTGCTACTGACTGCTTGGTTAAGGCATAGTTGGAGCAAAAATGTGGACTATCAGAGGGTCACCAATGAGTAGCTTGGACAACACTGTAACAAGTGAAGGTGTTTTGTGTGCATTCGCGCATGCATTCGCGAGACAGAGTAAGCGTGAGTGTGTGTTTATGTGTAAGAGCTCACATTCTCAGTGTTACAGCACCAAACAAACGACATTCATCCGATGACCTAATACACTACAGGCTGCCCAACAGTAACAGCCTTACAATCCCAGAGACACCCCAACACGCACAGCTGGTTTCTGTATTGCATAACTGAAAACCCGGTTCTCATTCGATTACACACGGTCACCTAATGGCATGCTGTGTTTTTTTTTTTGTTTGTTTTTTTTTTCCTTTTTCTTTTTTTGGCAGTTGAATTGATCAGAATATTACAAAAACAAAAACAACCATATCATTCCTATAATGAACAGAGCATATAAAAGTTTTACAATGGCTTCGACTAAAGTCTGTAGACATCGCCACTTCCAAGTAGAATGTCTAAACTGAGCCAACATATTCAAAACCACACTCATAAATATTGCTGTGTTGTAGCATGCCTGCAGGCAGCTAGTGTTTGGTCCTCACCGAAATGCCCTGAGTCTGAGTTTCCATGTTTTATATATGTATATATATAGGAGTTTTGTTAACATGCAGGATATGTGCTTTCCAAGTGTGGGAATAAGATGTGGCTATGCGGTTTGTATGCACATCAGTGAGAGTGTGGCTCTCTAAACCACCTGAATCTTAGCTAAGCTAATCACCTGATCTGAAGGATGGTGTCTTGCTAAGCTGGAATCCCCAGGCTCTGTATGATACACCAATCAGCACCAAGCTTGCCATGTTTTACAACAGCATATTTGAAGTGCTACATATATGGCCGAAAGCAGACCTCCCCCTGAGCACTCTGAATGAAGCTGGATTATCCTGAAACAATCAGAACAACTGACCTATCCATGCACCGCCCACAAACATGTTTTTGTGTTTTTCCATAGATTTGTATTCTGAGCTTTATGGAACAAGAAATAAGGTTAAAGTTGTACAGGACTGTTTGAACAAACTCTGCAGGACAACATTCAAGTTGAACAAGCTTCGTGGGACAGAAATCATGGTTGAAAAAGATTTGTGGGACAAAAGTCTAGATTGACGGGTCAAAAATTCATCATAATGACAAACTGTAGCATGCTACTCAGAGACTGAGCAAAACGTTAAGGTTGCTAGCTAGCTATGATCAGAGTCTTCAACAGTAACAAATAGCAGAATGGGTAAAATGGCCTCAAACCTGCTACTGTCTTGAAAACAACATTCCGGCGACATTTTTCTCATATACATTCCCAGATATGAAGACATTATGACACTAACAGAACGTGCCCCAAATACATTGCCTTTAGCTATAGCCTGTCAATGAGCAATGGAGGCGTAAGTCCTTAATCCCAACCTCTGGTAAGCCACACAATGTCCCCATTAGGTTAGGAGATGATTAAAGATCACATATATCATATATACATATATATATTTGTGGGTGGAGCATGGATAGCCCAATTATTAGGGCAAGGCCTGCATCATGTGTGAACTGACACTTTTCCTCTCTAGAGTTTGGCTTAAGAGCTGGAACTCTCTTCCCACTTTGCAAACTGCATGCTTTGGCACAAAACACACTGATTGGCAGGAAAGATGCTGTGTATTCCACAACCAGAACTAATACCCATAACGCCAGTCCTGAAAGCACGGGGATTAGCCAGTTGGGAGTTGAAGAGATTTTGCTATCGAATTGATTATCATCGACGTCTACAATGAGCCAAAGTGCCCAAGAACCCAGTCAAAACGATGGGGTAGAGACTCAGTAGAGGTCTGCCAGTTTATAGTCATTCGATTATCTCTCTCTCTGTCTCTCTTTCTGTTTCTCCTCGGGAAAGCTATCCAAAATAATACATAACTGAAGAAATAGTATACAAAGAACAAAAAAAAATATAAGGGTATATAGATATGTATGGGCTTATTCATAAAATGTAAAAGTAAAGAGAACTATATCAAGGCTGAAAAAGTCAAAACAATATTCAAATGCATCAAGAACAATAAAAAAGCGTTAGCTTTTTCTTTTTTTTTCTTTCTTTCTTTTGCAGTGTTCTGGAGAAATGTGGCTTTTGAACCCGTCGACAGTTGACTGTTTCACGTTGGCTTCTGTAGGTTTGGCTGCTCCTTTATTTTCAATACAAATGCGAAAGTATAAAAAAAGCGACTGCTGTTTTGTCTGTAAAGTCAGTTGTTTAAGTCTCGCGTCTTCCCTCTTTGCCCTTTAGAGACAGTTCCTGAGAAGAGGCGTACATCTTTGAAGTCTTTGACTGAGTGTGTCTCTCATCGCTGACCGTGAGGCCTGAGTTATAGGTGGCTGAATTGATAAGGCTCTATGTTTGCCCAGTGCTAGGGGCAGATTGCTGTGATTGGGGATTGCAAAAATATGGGATTAGGCAAAGGGGGTGGGGGTGGGATGGTTGGGGTTGTGTGTAAGGTTTTGGAAGGAGGGTTGTTGGTATGAGGCATGTATGGGTGTGTGTACGGACAGAAAGCCTGCTCACTGGGCTCTGCCCCCATGGCTCTTTCTGGACATGTCCTGGACATTGGGTTCCTGACCACCCCAGGCCTCTCCGTCACTGTCCGTCCCCCTTTCCTCCTCCACGTCATCGTCGTCGTCATCTTCCTCCTCCGGTGATGGCTCGCTGCCGTTCTCGTTGGCCCAGCTGTCTTCCTCGTCCTCACGCTCTGTCTTCATGGTCAGCGGCGGGGCTGGCGGGGCAGGGGGTTCGGGTTTGCTTTCGTCAGCCTCAGGCTGGTCCTCGAAAGCTTCTGGGTTCTCCAGCATTTCCCGGATGAGAGGGGGCATAGGTCCTGGGATCTCCATCTTCAGAGTGACTGCCCTCTCTGCTCCTGTAACAAACCAGATAAAAAGCGAATTTTAATTTGAAGGTTTCATCTACAGATGTCCCCATTCAATCTAAAGACTGTGGTTGGATCCTATGAAGGTATATTTTAATGGATCAGTAAAAGTAATTCTAATTTTTGAAAGCTATTGTACTGAAGTGCAGTCTTTTCTTTTACACCACTGTTAATAAACCCACAGGAGGTTAGAAGGGTCTAATCTAAGGACCCAATCAGAAGGATTGGTGTCAGAGCTGATAGAGGCGGATTTTACTGGATTGGTATTAGCTATAAACCCAATCTAATCTGGATCCTTCCATAAGACTATTTTGCCCCCTCTGTAGTCCATCTATTCTACTGTTGTAGAGCAGACATAGATGTATACCACTTGATTTTAAAAGTTGTCTCAATGTGGAAAATGACAATTGCCCAACAGCGACTGGTAATATCTAGCAGTATTTAGCCTGCGGCTAAGCTAGAACACTTTTTACCAAAGCATGAATAAATTAGTCACCTGTAGATTTCGGGGCTGCAGTTATTATCACTGATAGAGTAGCATGCACACTTATTGCACTTACAGTGCTCACTGTGCGTCTATATTATTCATGGAAATTATTCAATGTTCAGTCCAATCCAAACCCTTCCACCTTCCAATCTAACGCCCTACAGATTCCCATCTCTAATTTCTAATTAGTTTCCCATGAAACCACCCTCAAGAAGTCCAGCCAAGAGGTTCTCTGAGTTCTTTTTCTTCTCCGTCAATCATCTTCCCCTCATGCTACCAACGTAACTTGTAACCTGGACTTCAGTTGGACTGGAGGCAAAAATGCTTTGACGCATCCTTAGTCTAATCCGTTAATAAATGTGTAATGAATGATCCTATAATTCAAACCAGATCACATTTTCACCAACGCTATGCGATGGCATTGTTATACTAAAGGGGTGGGGTTTCATGAAATGCCATCATCTTCCTATGAAGAGTTTTTAACAGCGAATGATGTTTGCAGCTCCTGCATACAACGCACTGTTCGCATGTGCCACCCTTTTTTGCACTACCATGCAACTATGTTTGTTATGCTGAAGTGTTTCTGAGAAACCAGGCCCTACCCTAGAAAACAGCTCCAGAAAATAGCTCTACCCTAACCACAGAGCTATCTACTGCCCCACTGAAGGTATCAGTCAAAAGAAGAAACAGGAACTGTACAAGGTGACATCAACAAAAGACAGTAGTCTTGTTAAGCTACCAACCGAATGCTCAATTAGTAATAGACCATATTGAATATTTTAGACTTTTTTGCTGTTCCCAAGATATTTAAACCATTACCTTTGGTTATATATGTAATAAAACAAATGATAACATGTTACATGAAGTGTTGACTAACATGAGCTAATACATCAGTGAACACGAAGTAATACGTTAACAGTGGCTAACTAATATTAAGTAAACATTGAGCTACAGTTACATATTTACTTAGCATGTAAACATGTAGTTGTTAACATGTTTACTTAACATTAGTTAAGCACTGTCTTTCTAAACACCATTTTTAATGATGTTTTACTGATGTCTTACGTCATGCTAACTAAATTATTACTTTACGTTAACTAATGTATTACCTCATGCTAACTAATGCATTACTTAACCTTAATTAATGTATTACCTCATGCCATATAAAGCATTACCTCCTGCTAACAAAATTATTACTTTACGTTAACTAATGTATTACCTCATACTAACTAATGCATTACTTAAGCTTAACTAATGTATTACCTCATGCTAACTAAATTATAACTTTACGTTAACTAAAGCATTACCTCATGCCATCTAAAGCATTACCTCCTGCTACCTAAATTATTACTTTACGTTAACTAAAGCATTACCTCCTGCTACCTAAATTATTACTTTACGTTAACTAAAGCATTACCTCATGCTAACTAAATTATTACTTTACGTTAACTAAAGCATTACCTCATGCTAACCAAATTATTACTTTACGTTAACTAAAGCATTACCTCATGCTAACTAAATTATTACTTTACGTTAACTAAAGCATTACCTCATGCTAACTAAATTATTACTTTACGTTAACTAAAGCATTACCTCATGCTAACTAAATTATTACTTTACGTTAACTAAAGCATTACCTCATGCTAACTAAATTATTACTTTACGTTAACTAAAGCATTACTTCCTGCTAACTAAATTATTAATTTTCGTCAACTAAAGCATTACCTCATGCTAACTAAATTATTACTTTACGTTAACTAAAGCATTACCTCATGCTAACTAAATTATTACTTTACGTTAACTAAAGCATTACCTCCTGCTAACTAAATTATTACTTTACGTTAACTAATGCATTACCTCCTGCTTACCAAATTATTACTTTACGTTAACTAATGCATTACCTCATGCTTACTAAATTATTACTTTACGTTAACTAATGCATTACCTCATGCTAACTAAATTATTACTTTACTCTACCTACTGTATTACCTCATATTAACTAAGGTATTATTTCATGTTAGTCCTCGCTTTCTGTAAAGTGTTAACAAACAAATTATTAGAATGATAAATAAGTACAAATAACAACAGAAAATATACAGGAGAACTGTATATTTACTAATTTACTTCTTGTTGTTTCCAAAATACTCAAAATATAGAATAAAGCAAATAAACCCAAGTTTATAACACAAAATATGTAACCTATATATGTAAGTTGTCACTGTGTACAAAACACCAATGATTTTAGAGTAAATGTAAAACAGAGTCATTCATGTACAGCTATGTACAGCTGGTGGGAGTTGTTCCTGAAACACTGTCCAGATAAAGTTGAGATGTTTAATATTTAAATGTAAACTGTATGTGTTCATTTAAAGGCCCATGTACCCAGACCAACAACTACCAACTAAAACAAGACTGCTGGACTGAACAGCTGTGTAGTGGATGCTGCAGGTGGACTGACCTTTAGTGCTGATGCCCCGCAAGTCAGTTATTTTCATCAGCATGCGGGGGAACATGTGAGGTTTGTTGGGCCGACGGCGACGGGCGTAAATTTTCAGCGCCTCCAGCAAGGGCTCCTGCAGTCGGTCTACACGCTGAGGTTCCTCCAGATCCATACGGTCTGAACACAAACAGACAGACACAGACTTTACATTAGTATATGAAATACATATGTACAACTCCTAATACATATACACTCCTATACAACTCCTAATACAACTCCTAATACATATACACTCCTATACAACTCCTAATACAACTCCTAATACAACTCCTAATACAACCCCTAATACACTCCTAATACATATACACTCCTATACAACTCCTAATACAACTCCTAATACATATACACTCCTAATACAACTCCTAATACACTCCTAATACAACCCCAATACAACTCCTAATACAACTCCTAATACATATACACTCCTAATACAACCCCTAATACACTCCTAATACATATACACTCCTAATACAACTACTAATACATATACACTCCTAATACAACTCCTAATACACTCCTAATACAACCCCTAATACACTCCTAATACATATACACTCCTAATACAACTCCTAATACACTCCTAATACATATACACTCCTAATACAACTCCTAATACACTCCTAATACAACCCCTAATACACTCCTAATACATATACACTCCTAATACAACTACTAATACATATACACTCCTAATACACTCCTAATACAACCCCTAATACACTCCTAATACATATACACTCCTAATACAACTCCTAATACATATACACTCCTAATACAACTACTAATACATATACACTCCTAATACAACTCCTAATACATATACACTCCTAATACAACTCCTAATACATATACACTCCTAATACAACTCCTAATACATATACACTCCTATACAACTCCTAATACAACTCCTAATACATATACACTCCTAATACAACTCCTAATACACTCCTAATACAACCCCTAATACAACTCCTAATACAACTCCTAATACATATACACTCCTAATACAACTCCTAATACATATACACTCCTATACAACTCCTAATACAGATACACTCCTAATACAACTCCTAATACATATACACTCCTATACAACTCCTAATACATATACACTCCTAATACAACTCCTAATACACTCCTAATACAACCCCTAATACAACTCCTAATACAACTCTTAATACATATACACTTCTAATACAACTCCTAATACATATACACTCCTAATACAACCCCTAATACATATACAGTCCTAATACAACCCCTAATACACTCCTAATACAACCCCTAATACAACTCCTAATACAACCCCTAATACAACCCCTAATACATATACACTCCTAATACAACTCCTAATACACTCCTAATACATATACACTCCTAATACAACTCCTAATACACTCCTAATACATATACACTCCTAATACAACTCCTAATACATATACACTCCCAATACAACTCCTAATACATATACACTCCTAATACAACTTCTAATACACATACACTCCTATACAACTCCTAATACATATACACTCCTAATACATATACACTCCTATACAACTCCTAATACATATACACTCCTAATACACTCCTAATACATATACACTCCTAATACAACTCCTAATACATATACACTCCCAATACAACCCCTAATACATATACACTCCTAATATATGAAATACATTTGTACAACTCGTACAAAACCTAAAAGAGCTTAAAATACAACTGAGTGCTCAAAGAACTAGCACATATTTAAGGTGCCTCACAAGACCTTCGCATACAGTGTTACTGTAAAGGAAGCCCTTGAGAGTCTACATGCCTCTTGCAGGAACAGTACAGCAATAACAACTAGATCCCAAAATAACCTTATGGGTCATGAAGAACAGTTTTAGAGCATACAAAGACGTTTCAGACCTTGCTAAATAAAGCAGTTCCTAAAGAAAAAATCATATTATATAAATGTCATTGGAGAACTGCCTTTTCAAAAGCGATCCCTAAGGCTCCCTAAATGGTTCCCCCAGCGTGGCAAGCTGAAGAACCCCAAAGTGTCCTTTAATCTTTACAGTGATGGTCAAACACTGGATTACTTGATAGCTACTGGCATCAAAATTGATTTCTTTATACTGTGCTAATTTATTTCCTAAACACGTATTTGGGTGCATCTGGCATGATAATGCAAATGATTTAGTTGTTACTGTTTGATGTTATGTTGGCGGAGAATGAGAATTACTGACAGCTAGTGGTAAAGAGAGGTACTGCAGAATGAATCCCAAATTTTCTAAATAGTCTGGAACTCCAGAGCATAATTTATTAGTTTTAAATAAGTCACCAGGCTGAACATACTAAACAATAATGCATAATATTACTAATAGCTGACTGGTTAAAGTAATTATTGAAAAACAATCAGATGTATTTTTCCCCAAATTGTCAACATGTGGTTATTACTGTTGATGGTTGTGTGCAGTGGCTGCTTTGATCTCACTGAACTATACTTTTTCCCTCAGTTTCCCTTGATCTCTAGGTCATGGCCTTATGAAGTGCATTAGCATAGCTGACTAGCTTGTGGATGCACAAGACTATGAGATCAGGCAAAACTAAGGAAGCGAAGAAGAACAGAGGCTTTGGATGCAACCTCATCGCTGGTGGTTATTAAAGGGTTAACTGTGTTAATTTTTTCTTTTATAGATTCATTTTGGAATTGACACAGGCAATAGGTGCTCATATTTTAACACATCTGGCAAAAGATTTGCATGGTATGTCTTTATTATTATTATTATTATTATTATTATCATTATTTTGTATATTTGTATAAGTTTAGTAATAATTATTCGTAATAGAATGCACAGCTAATGGCTAATATTTTCCAAAAAATTCTTCAGTGCTCTGCTTCATCTTCATCACAGAGTCCTATTTGGTGTGATCAATGTTTTTCCTGAATAGTGATTTATCAGTTTTCCTCCCTCATAATAACTTTAAAAGCACATACTGAAACTCTTTTAGCCCAGTGGTGGTTTAACTATGGGAATAAACGCATATTCTTCAGCATTATTCTCAGATTTTCACTTAATCCAGTTCCCAAAAATTCAAGAGGTCACATTGACTAACAAGCATGCTCACTTCTGACAAGCATGATGTCCCTAAACTTCTGAAGGACAGTGCTAGACCACCAAGTACTGTAAACGACTTGGTCCTTCCAGGGTTAGACAGCAGACCTTTACTCCTACTACTAGGTCCTACTGGCAGAGGGCAGCACGGGCACAACTATAAAACAAGATGCAGTACCTCCACAGATCAGACAGATGGCGCTGAGGAGGCCTGTCTCTGTGTCATCCATCTCCAGCGGTAGCAGCTGCCCGGCGAAGGCGAACACCAGGTCAGTGAGCGGGCCAAAGCCTGCGTTATGCATCTGTGTGCGGTTCAGGGTGAGCCCGTCTGAGAATGTCATGGTGTCCTGCTCCGGCGTGTAACGAGTGCAGATCCGCAGCATCTGAAACACGCGTAGCAGTCGACAGTTATCGGCTAAAGTTTAAATGCTTGCCGTCATTTCAAAACTTCATTCGCAACATTTCTGGTGAACA